>VSMD01039551.1:0-82414 GCA_008750895.1 Mirza zaza
GTTGAACATTTTTTCATATGTTTGTTAGCCATTATTATGTCTTCTTTAGAAAAGTTTCTGTTTATGTCCTTTGCCCACTTTTTGATAGGGTTGTTTGATTTTTTTCTTGCTGATTTTCGTGAGTTCTAAGTAGATTCTAGTTATCAGCCCCTTATCAGATGTGTAGGATGCGAAAATTTTCTCCCATTCTGTAGGTTGTCTGTTTGCTTTTATGACTATTTCTTTGGCTGTGCAGAAGCTTTTCAGTTTGATCATGTCCCATTTATTACCTAGAAATGGAAGTACTGAACATTAGGGTTTGTACTCACTGCCTAACTACTGAACGAGATAATTTACCAGTTTACACTCCCACCGGTTATGTATGAGTTTCTCTTGCTCCACATTTTCACAAACAGTTATTATGGTTAAATTTTATATCATTCACAAATCTGATATGTGTAAAATGATAGCTAATTGTGGTTTTAGCTATCATTTCCCTAAGTAATTTAATGAGGTTAAGCATCTTTTCATGTTTGTTAGCACTTGGGTTTACTGTGATCTAATTTGATCATAAAATTAGCTGCTTTTTCTATTGAGTTACTTATGTTATTCTCACCGATTTTTAGGAGTTCTTTATTGTGGATATTAACTCCTTATGATTAAACTTAATCCCTCTCAATCTGTGACTTATATTTGCATGCGCTTTCATAATCTTTTGATAAACCAAAATTTTAAATTTTATTACAGCTCAATTTATAAATCTTTTCCCTTAAAGTATGTTCTTTCTTTGTCTTATTTAAGACATCTTTTCCTACCCCCAAAATGATAAAAAATATTCTGTCATATTAGAAATGCATGTACGGGTTCACTGAATTTGTGTATAGTGTGTGTTAAGGGTCTATTTTTCCCCAAATCCAATTGCTAATTTTTCTAAAAATATTGCCTTTAAGTTTTCAAATGTGTTGTTAGAGAGTTGTAATAACATTTACTTATTCTTTTATCTCTTCCAGTAACAATTATTATATCACTTTTCTTATTTCTATCTTTGTATATATTTTTGATTACTCTTCTTTTTCTTACCCAACCTCAAAAAGAGTTTGTTTTTTATTGGATTTCCAACAAATAAAAATAAAACAGCACCAAAATCCATCTTTTCAACTATTTGAAAAGATTGTATAACATTAGATTTTATCTTAAAAATTTGCTTCCTTTTTGACTGTTTTGGTTGTTTTTCAATAATTTCTTTAGATTAGAACTAAACTCCTTTATTATTTCTTTCTTCTTGAAAAATGAGACATTTAAACAGAAAATTATTCTAAGTATTTATCAGAGAATAGTTGTTTTTGTGACTCATAGATTTTACTTTGAAGTATTTGACATTACTTTCTAGGTAGTTTGTAAGTTCAGTTTTAATTTCCTGCTTGAACCAAAGGTCATATTGAAATGTTCTCCTTAATTTTCCAAGTAGTTGTGGTTTTTATGTTCACCTTTACATTACTATTTCCCACTTTATTGGATTATTACCAGAGAATATGGTCAATAAAATTTCTACTTTTTAAAGTTTGGTGAGCTTTTTTTCTTAAAGATGTAATATGAATCTATACATATACCTATTAAATTTAATTTATTGATTGAGTTTATCAAGTCCTATAGGCTTTACATTTTTATTTCTATAAAATCTTCCCAATTTTTAAAGTGATATATTGAAGTATTTTACTGTAGTGATATTTTCATAAGCTATCTTTATGTTTTTAATGATTTTTCCTTCATAGTTAGCTTTCATGTTACTTGATGCATAGAGATTTACCATGAATCTACCTTTTTTAAGTAGTTGTAATTTTCTGCTTTTATCTTTACAAATTGTCCCTTTTTAACATATTTAAAAGTTTTAGTCTCATCTTGCAGTTATATTGCCTCTTCTCCTTTGTTCATTTTCAATGTCTTTTATCTTTGCTTATTCTTGTATTTCTTTTTTTAAGTTAATCTTTAAATTGACAAATAAAAATTGCATATATTTATCACATACAACATTATGTTTCAAAATATGTATATATTGAAGCATGGCCAAATTAAACTACTTAACACATGTATTACCTCACATACCACTTTTTGTGGTGAGAACACAAAATCTACTCTTATTGCAATTTTCAAGATTATAATACATTGTTATTAATTATACTCACCATGTTGTACAATAATTCTCTTGAACTTATTCCTCCCACCTAACTGAAACTTCATATCCCTTGTCCAACACCTCCTCAACCCTGACTCCCTACCCCCAGCCCCTGCTAACCACCATTCTACTTTCTGCTTCTATAAGTTCAACTTGTTTAAATTCCACATATAAATAAGATTGCCCAGTATTTGTCTTTCTGTGCCTGGCTTATTTCATCCATGTCTCAAATGACAGGATTTCCTTCTTTTTTATGGTCGAATAGTATTCCATTGGTATGTATGTGTATATATATATTCCACATTTTTTTCTCCATTTATCTGTATCTTTGTTTATACTTTAATTTTATACTTTTTAATAAATTTGCTTTTTTTGATAAATAGCATGCAGTTGTGTTTCTCTTTTTTTATTTCAGGATATTATGGGGGGTACAAACATTTTGTTTATAAGTAATGACTTTGCCTCACCTCTCACCTCTTACAAAAATTAACTCATGATGGAAAACAGACTTAAACATAAGGCAGGAAACCTTAAGAATCCTAGAAGAAAATGTTGGGAAGACTCTTCTAGACATAGGCCTAGGCAAAGAATTTATGAAGAAGATCCCCAAAGCAATCACAGCAGCAACAGAAATAAATAAATGGGACCTGATCAAGTTAAAAAGCTTCTGCACAGCCAAGAAAACTATCATTAGAATGAATACACAACCTACAGAATGGGAGAAAATATTTGCTTCCTATTCATCTGGTAAAGGGCAGATAACAAGCTGTGTTTCTCTTAATAAGTAAGAGTATATCTTTAATGAAAAAATTCAGTTCATCTCGTTAAGTGTAGTTATCAATATATTTGATTCCTTTCTACCTATCTTTGTGTTTTTTATTTACTTCAATCTTTTTTCTACTTTTAATTTGGTTTAATCAAGTTGCTATTCACTCCAATTAATCTTTATTCTAGTTTTACATTTCAAGTCAGTCTGACATAATGTTACTATATGGAAGATTTGATAACATTCACAACATTCATAACATTCCCCCTAAAACCTACTCTCTTAGCAAATTTCCCATATAGAATACAATTTCATTAATTACAGTTCTCATGTGGTACATTTGATCTCTAGACTTATCAATACTACCTAACTATAATTTTGTACCTTTGATGTACATTTCCCCATTCACCCACCCACCAACCCCACCCCCTCACTTCTGGTAACTACCATTCTATTCTCTGTTTCTATGTATTCTGCTTTTCTTAAGATTCTACATATAAGAGAGATAATACAGTATTTTTCTTTCTGTATCTGGCTTATTTCACTTAACATAATGTTCTCCAGGTTCATCCACATTGTTGGAAATGCAAGAATCTCCTCTTTTGAAGGCTGAATAATATTCCATTATGCTGTGTATCAGTGTGCATGTGTGTGTGAGTGCACACACTCATGTGCCAAAATTATCCAGTCATCTATCGATAGACATTTAGGTTGTTTTCATATCCTGGTTATTGTAAATAGTACAGCAATGAACATGGAAGTCGAGCTATCTCTACCAGGTGCTAATTTCATTTCTTTTAAGTATATACCTAGAAGAATGATAGCTGGGCCACATGGTAATTTGATTTTCAATTTTTTGAGAAACCTCCATATTGTTTCCCATAGTGGCAGTACCAATGTACATTACTAGCAAAAGTGTACAAGTGTTGCCTCTTCTCCAAATCCTTATCAACAATTGTCTCTTATATTTTGATAATAGTCATTCTAACAAGTGTGAGGTGATATCTCATTGTGGCTTTGATTTTCATTTCTCTGATGATTCAAAGGATGATTCAATTTAACACTTTTTCAGATATCTGTTAGCCTGTGTTCTTCCGAAAAATGTTCATTCAACTTCTTTGTCTATTTTTTAATTGGGTTATTTGGATTCTTTTTTGCTGTTAAGTTGTGTGTATGTTCCTTATATATATTGGATATTAACTTTATCAGATGTATGGTTGGCAAATTTTCCCCAATCCACATTCTACAATGCTGCCTTTTCATTTTGTTTTTTGCTTCCTTTGCTGTGTAGAAACTTTTTAGTTTGATGCAGTCCCACTTGTTCATTTTTGCTTTTGTTGCCTGTGCTTTTGGTGTCCTATCCAAAAAATCATTGCCTAGACCAAGGAGTTTTCCTCTATCCTCCTAGATTTCTCAAGGTCTATAGAAGCCAGATAAGTTCACATTGGGCTAATATTAACCTTTCCTCAATTATCTAAGATCTGTTACATTCAGATTCTCTTCCTAGAGCTCTCTACTTTGGCCTATATTAAGAGGTAAATAGTTCTAGCTACCGCTGTCTGGATTTCCCCAGAAGCCAAGATAAAGTTTCTGCAAGCCCCACCAACTGCTTTGATGGAGAAATGGCTGGATTGAGTTGCAAGTGAAAGCAAAGCACAGAGCTACAATTTGAACTCATTTTCTAAATGATGGGAGTGGTAGTTGGGTCAGGGAGGCTGGATAGATGTAAAGAAACAAAATGGACAGTGTTTAACAATGATTGTAGGTTGGGAGTGAGGTAGAAGAATTTAGAATAATCAACGACTTCTAGTTTGGACTACTGGATGTCTAATGTAATCAAGAAACCAGCTGTTTCTGCCTACCAAACTCTTACTTACTACATTTCAAAGCTCATTGTTACTGAACTTTCTGTGGCCCAATATCCTTTGAACTACACGTTGTCCTCGAAGGGACAAAATAACCCTAATGGTTTGCATGAAGAGAGAAGGATATTAAAAAGTCACTTTACCCACAGGTCTACTTACAGTCAGGATCACCCTGACCCCCTTGTCTAAATGGACCGCCAACATCCTCTCTATCATCTTGTTGATTACATGGCCACTGTCAGCAGAGAGCCTGGGAATAATATTCTTGGCATAAAAATCAATACCGATTTGAAGTTGAAAGGTTTTGTGTTTTGT
The DNA here is from genome assembly GCA_008750895.1 of Mirza zaza. Lineage (NCBI taxonomy): Eukaryota > Metazoa > Chordata > Mammalia > Primates > Cheirogaleidae > Mirza > Mirza zaza. The sequence goes on from VSMD01039551.1 coordinate 5,099, forward strand.
TTTGTTTTGTTTTGTTTCAGGTAAAGCTGTACCTCATGACTTAACTGTGACAAATCACTTGGCATAGTGATACTCAGAGTGCAATTTTATAAACCTTGTTCCAGAACTTCAAAGTGTAGTGTCAGGTGGGGTTAATAAACGTCACCTCGGATTGCTTATACTTAATGATCAGTAAGAGCAGCATTGCCATTCATGAGTTTCAAAACACAGTCTGTTTTGTCTTGTTATTTGGCCTTTTATGCCTGAGAAAGCATGGGATCCACAGTGGTTTTTCACTCTTTAAAAGCTATAAGACTATTCTATATGTTTACTTAAGAGTTATATTTATCTAAGTTATTTTGAATAGAAACTGTTTTTATTGTAAAAATATAAATACTCTACTCTTGCCAGTAGTAGACTTTCAAAACAACAATAATAATAATGCTATACCATCCAAAATGATAAAAATCATAAATAACACAGCAAAATTTAAAGATTGAGTGCTAATGGACCCAGCTAAAGGGGTGGAAGATAAAAGGAAAAAAAAGTAACCGAACAGATAAAATTTAATCTTCATTACAATGAGTGCTGGGTCACAGTAGAACTGGAATGTAGAGTAGCTCTTATTTACTTATTGAATCTCATATTGTTCCAGAAAGAATTTAAGACCCCTTACATGAATTGGCAAGATAATATAATGGAAATTTTAAAAGAACACAAAATAGGGATAAAGTTGTAAAATTTAGTTAGAAATAAGTTTAATTAAAAAAATGCATATTACAAAACCAACACATTTGCTATAGAGAGTCATAAATCTGATTCTGAGCATTTCAATAGTCACAGGGAAATGTCGTAGTCAGTTACACAATTCCCAGTATCTGTAAGGTAGAAACAGCGCAACTGTTCAGGAGCCTCACCAGAACTGTGGAGGGTGAAGGCAGACAAAAATATATCCTGGGATTTCCTGTGCAGGTAACTATGCAATGTAATGGCCCACGTCCTAACCAGCATCCTTAGAATAAAGGGAAGAGTGATTCATAAAACCATTCCTTACTTTGTTGCCCACAGTGGCTGAGGGACAATCAAAAAAGCATATTAAATATAAAAATAGTTTACATGGAGTGTAGAGTGATAAAGTAAAGCAATAATTCTCGAATGCTCAGAAATTCTCAGTAAAGACATTATGGGGGCTGCATTGCCACCCAGTGCTATCAGGACTCTAGAGAGTCCTCTATCAGCTTTCAGGAATAGCCCACTGACCTTCACTGGGCACCAGTGCTTTTGAAATAGTAAAGAAGAGATGTTAAATGGACTCAGAGAAGAAAACTTATTGGTTTGGTGATAAAGACTCAATTTGATTTCTAGTTTCTTTGGGTCTAGCTATCCTTGGCTATCTTTCCGGTTTTCCTAAAGATTTGAAAAAATTGGGGGCTGGCACAGCATTAGGCCGAGGCAGAAGGTAAAGAAGCCTCCCGAGGCATTTAGGATTTGCAACCCAGAACTCAAGAGGGAGGTCCACTCTTGTGAAGGAAAATTCCAAATTTGGGCTTCAGAGTCATTTAATAGAAAGCAAAGAATCTGTTATCCTTAAACCAGAGTGTACGGAAACAGAGATTTCAGGTGGTCGGGAAATTAAAAGCAAGAAAACAGAACAAACCCAGTCTGGATCTGAAGGCAACTTTGAATGAGGGAGCAATAATTGAGAGAGAGAGAGGGGAAAAAAAGAGATGCTGATAGAAAGGTTGACAGAAGTAAGTTTGCTATTTGCAAAAATCTTTATAACTAGATAGAACATATCATCAATATTAAGTGAAAAATTACATTAGCAAATATCAAAATAAGAGAGTTGGAACAGTGTGTGTGGACGGATTACTATTAATACAATTTGCTTATTTGCATCAGCTGTCCAGGTTATTGCCAGATCTCTCTAAAGACGTGTGAATAGTAATTGCATTCCTCTTTCTTCTTTAATCCTGGGTGCCAAATGCAGAAAGTTGAGCTGAAGATAAAATGGTGCTCAAGAGGACCTAAATATTTTTACACTGCTACTTGAAGTTTTGAAACCTGAATGAATGAGAGCAATTCATTTTAACTTTCTACTCTCTTTGCCATCACCCTAGTTTTACCAGTTTCTTCAGCCATTAACTACTTTTGTGCAATGGCAAAAAATATTCATAAATCAAATGTTAAGACTAAAAGGCTGAAAAAGAAACAGTCTTACCCATCGCCCTAAGATCCACTCTCTATTAAGACTAATATCAATCTTAATGTAGCCATGTCGAAGGCCAGACATCCTTTGATCAATGGCGACTAGGTGGCTATCAGAGTAACCGCTCAGAACACACAGATAACAGCAATGACAGGGACCAATTTCAGAGCCGAATTTTGAAGTACATCAAGAAAGCAATGACAAAGACAAGATAAAAGAGCAGAGACTGGAGTCTGCAGAAGTCTGAATCATGTAATTTAAGTGTCTATTTCCCAGTAGAAGATTTTCATTTAGGAAGTCAAATCAAAAAGAATAGGAATTGGTTAGCCTACCAATTAAAGGAGAGCAGTTTCCTGCATTGCCACCTAGTATAAAGATTTCCAAATTAGTATAAAGTTTCCAAATTAGAAATCTAAATTTGAAGCATTCTAGAAGTCAAAATCACTTGCAAGCCATTAAGCATGAATTGATTTTCCAATACAACAGCAGCAAGCTAGAAGCTGTTTCTGTTCCTTAGAGAACTCATCCTGTCATCAAATTCTGGTGCTAAAGATTAAGAAACTTAGGAAAGATTTAGTAATTATAAGCTTCTAATTGCACACCTTGTTCTAATAAGTGGTCATTCTGAGACTCTGAGCAAACATTTTGAAATGTGCCTACCAGGGGTCTGTATATAAGAGGGTTTCTTGTTTAATCTCAGTTCTACTCCTACCTAAGAAAATATTGTATTAAAGTGTTTGATAAAACCATTTCAATATCAGTGCACTTGCTCTGTCTTTTTCTAAACAAAAGCCTCGTCTCATGGCAGACAATCATGCATGGCCAACTACAGTCAGGTTTCTACTCCTTTTACATATTCTCTCTGAAGGCATGTTTCTAACAAGATTCTAAAAAATGTTCTGTGAGGGAGGAAAAAAAGTTTACATAGTCAACTAAGCTTAGGGCTGGCTAGTAAAACAAACTGAAATAGATTTCTTAATTACAGGTTTTCTCTTGAGCATTTAGGCTCTCATCAGAAGTAGCATTTACCATCAGTTAAGCCCCTTCTTCTTTTGTTTTTCCCCAGAACGTTATTTTTGTCTTTCAGACTTAATTCCCATAGAACTTAAGAAGAACACCTTTAAAAGATAACAATAAGAAAGAGAGTGTGGGGTAGGATGAGTGAGCCTTGATGAGTGGAATGTGCCTGTGGTATGGACATACACTGCTTGAAGTGTCTTTAGTCCACAAGCCAATTCTATTAGTACCTTGTGACCAGCTTCTCACCCACCCTGAATGGAGAAGGCTGATCCCAGGGCTCTCGTGCCCTGCGTCTCAGGAATCAAGTCTGTTGTATGCTGCTAGTGAGTATCTTTCTCCTTTTTCATGTCACCAACTTCATTGAAGAGGTAGGATTGCCAGCTGTCTCTTTCTGGCCATAGTTAGATTTAGGACATGGGAGTATAACTTTGTAATATCATATGGGTCCACAGGGAGGTAGCCTATCAGATTGTGAACCACAGCCTAGTTGGGCTGAAGAAGCTCATCCTTGGAAGAATTAGGCTGCCTTATTTTGAAAGTATTTCCTGCTGCTGTAGGTGGACATTGAACATGAATGAAAAACCAGTCCTGCCTCCTCCACCAAGCTGTTCTCTGAGGTCTTTACCAAGGAGGACTCACCAGAATTCCAACTTCCCTCCAGAGATGTCAAACAATTCAATTCAGAAGCACTCGCCTTGCCCAAGGAAGATAAAATTCAATTAGAACATAACCTATTGACAAAAACATATGCGGGCTACTAGAACCAGAAAATAGGGTCCACAGAAGCTAACAAGCTTATCCAATGTCATGTTTCTGGAATACTTTCCAACATACTGTATCATTCTGTCCATTCAATCTTTCTCTCCATTCAGGTATGTATCAGCTGAAAAGTCCCTTCCTCACAAAGCCACACCTGTCCAACTAAAGCATCTCTGTCCCCACCAATCTATTATTTTACTTCCTAACATTTATCACAATTTGAAGTTATGTTATAAATATATTTATTATCTGTCTCATCCCATTAGAAGTTTATGATGCAAGTATCTTATCCCTTTTGTACCAGTTTATCCTAAATACTCAAAATAGTGCCTGACATTTAGTAGACTTAAATCAAACCAGATGATCAAAGAAGAGAAATCCACACTTCAATTTGCAAAAATCCTAATTCCCAACACAGACTTTCCTTTATAGCAATTCAGTCTATAAAGGGAAATTGAGATATTTATTTCCACAGGAACTTTTAGGGAGATAATCACCTGCCGAAATGATTAAAGGGCTCTTCAACCTGGGGGCAGGAGGTTGATTCTTATGGCCCTCTGGGGAGCCATCTGTTTATACCTCTACTAACAAATCATATCTAGTCAACTGCTGTGACCTCAGTCTTGGATCTCCTGGGTTTCTAGTAGCTAAAAACTCCCAGAATTTTTTTCCAAATTTCAATTCTGATGAATTGCTTGGCACATCTCATAATATTAAGGCCCATGATTTTAGTTGGCAACAATCCTGGTGTAATTAGTTAAATTAGTGTAAGACTCAGACTGCTCACCTGATCAGTTTCAGATTTTTCTTGGTAAAAGACATAACAGGAAAATAACTTAAATAAAATGAAGTGAAATAAACCTTTAAATCATTTCCATGATTTTCAAGGGTTGGGGAACGCACCAGGCTTAGGTCTTTAAGCCAACGAAATTATAAAATACTGTCAGTTCTTAGTTATTATTCTTTTCCAATAAAAAACCCTAGGTATTTGGAAATATTTGTAATAACATTACCAACAGAATTTTCACTTTAAACCTGGCTGTTAGATAACATAAAACAATGTCAGTATAAAATATAAAACAATTTTTGAAAATTCAAATTTGCTAACATAATGGCCAAAGAAATACAATAGAGGGCAAGGATTTGGGACCTCTTAGGTTTAGGGAAAAAAAGAGGGATCCAATTTGAAAAGACGAAAGATAAGAATAGACCAATGGGACACATGCTTCAATTGTATGTGTGCATTCTAATATTGCCATTGGTGCTATCTAAATGAAGCCAAGGACAAATTCATAAGGTTTACTGCACATAGCCCCATCTGCCATTATCCTTCAGGGTGTGTACTTTTCCTCTAAGTATATAGAATATTAAGGTTTAAGTTAATTCAACTTAGCTGAAATTATTTTTCAAAATAACATTCCATCATCACTTCTGGGAGAGCTATCACTCTTCTGAAGGTTGCCTGAGTCTGAAGATATTCTAAGCATCATCTGAATGCTTCGTAAGTATTATACCAAGAGCTTAATACATATACACACTTGACCACTGCAAATAGCTTTTCAACCATGAAATCATATTATTTCTTTTATTGCTTAAGCACTTATTATACTCATGTTCAGTTCTGCATATTTTAGTGGACAACTCACCACTTCAAAAGACTTAAACTTTGAAAAGCAAACATTTGAATTCAGGGTTCAAGTTGAATACTTTACTTTCTACAAAGAATAAGGTATGGTCCTAATACCATAGCCACAGTCCTAATTTTTTAAATTGAATTTTAAAACCCCTTAAAAAAAATCATGATCTAAATAGTAGTCATTTAATTAGTAAGTCTAATTAAAATAGTGATGTTCTATTTTGACCAGAACTTTGACATATATACAGCCAGAATTATTATTTTTTCTTCTCTAAGATATGGAAAATTAAATCACGATACTGGGAGAGAGGTCCTCATGTCTTTATGACACATGGACCCCAGGATCTCCCCCAACCCAAACACACAGTGTTACTAGGGCAGGTATTCAACAGAGGCTTCACAGAGTGATTTTTCTCTTGGTACCTTGGTTCACTGATTTGATGGGATTTCTACACGTATACATATGATTTGGGCAATCAAAAGTCAGCCATGATTTTTGAAGGGTGTTTAAGAAGAAAGGCAGCTATAACCGGAGAGATGTGAAGGACTAATCCCACTTCGGTTTGGGGTCTTTTCTCCATTCGCAGAGGCCTGCCTAGCAGCTGCAGTAAAAACCCACATCCCAGTTCCGCTCTCATTCGACCTTCACACACTCTGCCCCACTCCCTGCTGGCCCAGCAACACTGAGTCTCTTTCACCTGTGACACCACCTTGCAACATCGCGGGAGCCCCAGGGGAAGCACTAATAGTGATAGATGGCTGCTGATTCCCTGAGGAAGCAGGTGCTGTCAGTACCCCTGACCCCCACAGGCAATCGCTCTGCTGATTAGTAGGAGAAACAGTCGCTCCTGAGGACCTGACAGGGGCGGTAATGGAGAAGGACTCCCGAGTTGAAACAGGAGAGTGGGTTGCTGCTGCAGTAGAGAAGGACATTTTTATTCTGGAAACACAACTCCCAGGAGGAGGAAAAAGAGGACTTGGTGAGGCATAAAAGATTAGATTATAGTCTCAATTCCACTATCAATGAGAGATATGAGGGCAGAAGTTATTTAACTTTCTGGTATCTGCATTAATCAGTATAGTCATAATTACAGCAAAATAAATAACATTTATGAAACATTAATTATTTCATATATGACAGAAAATGTGCAGTTTGATACGTATTATGTCATTACATCCCTTATAATTACTCTCTGGGACAAGTATTCCTATTATTATCCCCATTTCATTCACATGGGAACTTGAGTTTTTGAGACTATAACAAATCGACTTAATCTAGTAAATACTGGAGACCTGGTTGCCACAAGCAGCTGATAACTATGTCCTTGCTTTTCCACCAAGATTGTGGACAGGACACAGGGAGATAACGGATGTGTCATGTTTGGAAATCCACCAAATGGAGGAATGATCATTGTCATGTAGCCATATGCAGGCTTTTAGATGACTTCTAGAACCTTTCTAGAACCACTGCTGCAGTACTTTCTCCTACCTCCCTCCTCCAGCCCAGTACTGGGGGCTCCCATTTCGATCATAGCACAACTGTGGTGGTGTTCCCATTTGGATGGTAGGCAAAATGTGAATTTAGGACAACTTTGGAGGTTTGTTCATCTCTTTTCAGCTATACTTCATACTTCTTTGTGGTGCTGTCACTTTTGTGAAAACATTGGCATTCATTTTGCTTTTGTTTCCCCTAATCATAAGGTTAAACAAACCAATGGAGCTTAATATTGGCTCACTCAGCCCTGGAGAGGTAAGTCATACTTCTTCTAGATGATATATTTAGGGTAGAGAGTAAAAAGGATTTGTAATGATTCGTCTTTCTCAGGTTATATCATTTGCCTTTACCAAAAGGAATAAAGTAGGAAAACAAACAAACAAACAATACAGAGGCTATTCCTCAGGAGTGGAATTATTTATTACTAAGTACTTAATTCTAATTAAATGTAGCATTTGGGAATCTAGAAACATCTTACACTCCACAAAATTCCTTCCACACTCAAATACAAACTGCTGATATTGTTACCCTCCGAAAATATTATTTTCTTTAGATTAAAATGTTGCTTTGTATTAAAATACACTAATTAATAAGTACTTAATTCTAATTAAATGTAGCATTAGGGAATCTAGAAACATCTTACTCTCCACAAAATTCCTTCCACACTCAAATACAAACTGCTGATATTGTTACCCTCCAAAAATATTATTTTCTTTAGATTAAAATGTTGCCTTGTATTAAAGTACACTAATATACCTTAAAGGGGCATCTTCGCCTTAGTATGGAGTAGTTTTATAGTATTTTCAATCTGAAAAGAAATTTTGCTCCAAAGATAATGGAAAGGGTATGTGACACTTCTGTAGTTTGAAAGCAAGGAGTAGAAGGTTATTCTAGGGTCAGCTCTGGTCCTCTGGAGTGCTTTTCAGTCCCTAAAAGGAACTAAAATGACAATTATATTACTGGCTTTTATTTACAGTGCTACAGTCTTCATGTAGCACACGTGATCTCATGCTCTTCTTATCTCTGAATGTTATAATAGAAAAGAACAACATAGGGCTCGCCTTGCCTATAAGACTCTATGGAAACTACAGGGAAGCCTTCAGACTCAGGGCCCCTGAGAGATCCTCAGTAATACCGACTATGGTACAAGTGGCTACCCGAGTTCAAAAATGTGAATATTTCACAGCTGACATAGGAGAGCAAGGTATAGATCTTAGAATCTGTGGGAGTACAGTAGAAACATTAGCTCTGCCCTGTGTCCAGTGAGCAGGAAAATTGCTCAGGCTTCAAATTAGGATCCTGGTGAACAGAAGAATAACTCAATCAATTGATTTAATGCTAAACCCTATATTATTCTGTGCAGGGTCAAAGGAGCTGGGGTGATTTAACTGGAGAAATAGGTCATCTCTGCGCTGGAAGGTGAGTCCTGATTTGGGAAAACTGAGGAAGAAGATAGATGCAAAAAATGTGATGGGGTTGGCAATACCATTAGAGTCCAACCAGTCATTTACTCTTAAACACTTAAGTAATCGGTCAAATAGAACAGTTTCCCCCATTTACTGTCGGTTCACTGGCTAAACTAGACACGCTGTTTTATCTCTCTGCCTCTAATTTGTTCATCTCTAGAATGGGACATTACTTTGTCCCTATCTCCTTTAGGTTATTACAAAAATGTTTTCCATGTTTTTGTAAATAAGCACATTTTAAATAATGAGCTTCAAAGTACATGAAATGTAATGGGAAGGACATTGGAGCTGAAGTAGGTATCTTTGAGATTAAATATGGCAACCTGGAGACAGACTATTGGGATCCTATGCTTTGCTCTGCTACTCACGAGCTGGGTGATTTTGAGAAAATTTCTCTTTATATGTCATGGTTACCTCATCTTTAGAACAAGGATAATAGTAACCTTGCTATATACAGTAGTTATGGGAACTACATTAGTGTAGGGAAACCCCTGGAATGATGTAAGTTTCATAATATGTACCTAATACATATGTTACTGAATTTCAGCTTTAGAACTGTTAATTCAGTATATGACATTGACCAAGTTATTTCACTTCTTTGAGCTTCCATCTCCTTATATTTAAAACTGGGATTTCTATTTGAAACAAATGATTTTTACAATTCCATCTCAGGCTAAATTCCACAATTCTCTAAGTAATTTCCATTCATCGCACAAATCAGTTGTACTGTGCCCTGCATATAAGGAGTTAAATACTACAAACTTCTTAGTTGATAACAAAATATTGCCATCAATGTCTTGGAAATGTGTTAGAAACGGAAAAATAATGACTAATAAAACTGATGACGTCCATAGCCAAAGGAAATGAAACACTGAAAATAGTGATAGAGATATTCATTGTTGTGTTAATAAATGATACAAAGCAAATATAAGTGACTCGATCACTATATGTCAGTCTGATCGATTCTCTTAAACAAAAAAATAAGATTGTAATTAACACACACCATTTATAAATATAGGGAAAGGAGACAATTCCTTAACCACTAGTTACAAATCACTAGGTTAGGAATTACAGTCAGTCATTTAAAATTGACTGACAGTCAGTCATTTAAAATGGACTGAAATTTTCACATGTGAGCAGTGTAATTGGTCCTCCAAGTTCTTCTACACACAGTTTCTACAAAGGAGAGACAGAGGGTTTTATAACCCCTGTGTGCTACTCTCTTTGTGCAGGAATGGCGATTGCAGAGCTACTTCATTGCCCTGGATGCCTCCTGGGAAAGAATATCACAAATATCACTCCTAATCCTCACTGACTCCTCGAAGCTTTGAAACCTACTTGAAATTTCTGCCTGGGAAATATTGATGCCAACTAGATCATATCCCAGACAAGTTATCATCTCCCATTATGCCATTTAAGGTCCTTGACATTAGCAGAAAATATAGCATAAGAATTCTCAGTGCTAAATGCAGCATTGTATTTAACATTATTAATACTTGTTACTGGATGAGCATTCTTTTTCAACTGAGAAAGCTCAAGGTGTTTCCATTTCATTTATCAGTAGCATGGTCCAAGTCCCTTTTTCCTCCACCCATCCTGAGCAAGTGGACAGTTGTCACCCTGACTCCTGGAATGTTTGCCCAGCCCCATGTTCCACTCCCTGCGGCTTGAGCCTCCAGGTACATGGTGTATATATTCTTCTATGTCAAGTGCCACTTTATTCAGCCCTGAATTGTTTCTGAAACCTCAACCTTTTTATCTATGATTCCTCTGCCTGCATTATTTTACTTCTGATTATTAATTCTCTGACTTTGAAAGGCAGTGTCCTTGGTAGTCCAAGTGTATAGCTCCTTTGATACTCACTGACCTGTCCCCATACCCTCTGTAAATAAAAGATGAAGATGCTAAATGATCTTGAAATTCCTTCAAAATTTATACAATCGAAATGTGAGACAGATATATTTAAGCCTGTGACAAAAAAAGTCAACTACCACATTCAATGGGTAGTTAGGGCTATTGTCTAGAAAGAGAAACATTTAGAAAGAGGTCACAACTACATATCACCAGATCAAAGCTAACTTTATTTTCCAACTTAATGTAAAATATCCCACTGTCAAAACCCAATATGTGTCTTCAGTTGTTTTTTTCTGCATTAGTTTTAAAGCAATAATCTTTAGTGGGAATACTAATGTTTTCCTTATACCTCCTGCCTATCAGAGGGCTTGTTTCCAGTCCTCTTACAATAAACATTAAGAATCTAGTAATCATGCTGCAACAATAAAGTTCTGTAAAAACTAACGGGGAATACATCTTCAGTGAGATTCCATCATCCCTTATTAATACCATAATTGAGGGCTATAAATCTGTTTCTTATACAATTCATGCAATAAAATACTTAATGGATTGTGAATGACATGTTATAAAACTAGGCATTAAGTATTGCAATTTATATTTAAATGTGCCTCAGACATAAATAAATGCACTATAAATAGCAGCCTTCCCCAAGTCAGAAGATATAACCTTCCATTTACTTCTAGAAGACTTGGGAGCAGAGTCATTACAGACTGAGTTGCTGACACCAAATTATTACTGTACTTTGAATCAGGGGTTTTTTTTTAATATATTTTAAAATAGTTTGTGATTATCAAATTGTTCAAGAGCTCTTCAAACAGAACAGCTGCAAGTACTGCTTTTGTGAGTTGTGCCCCTTCAGGGAATGTCAGAATGTCTTCTCAGCCCTGAAACCAGCTTGTCTGACATTAATGCTGCTGCCTGGTCCAAATGAAGATGTGATGAAAAGATGAAATAAAGTAAGAATGTGGCATTTGGAATCACAAAAAAAACACTGTCATCTGAGACTCCTTTGTTCCTTAGTTTTACATCCTGTCTAAATGGATGTTTCCAGAGGTGATATGGTGCTGTTTACCACGTTCAGTCAGGAGACAGCAGGGAAACTATCACTCACAGCATCTTTCAGGTAAGTTGTACAGCTCAGACAGGGCAAAAAAGTAGTATAAATGCTACTGTGTGAAAGTGAAGCAAAGGTTTAGTTCCTGTCCAAAGTTTAACCCCATTGCTATTTAATACCTGGGGCGGCAAATGGAATTCTAACACAGAAACGTCTCTTGTTTCTGTCGTGTTGGCTGCACCTTGCCTTATGTTGTGTGCGTGTGTGAGTCTCTGAGATCTGGTCTCTCACTTGAGGAAATCTGGCAAAGCTGAATACTTCAGTCAGTTCGAATGACTGTCAGCCTCCTACATAAGTCTCACCACACAAGGGGGACACAAGCATTGACTCACAAATGTTTGCAAGATGAGAGACACCAGTGGAATACCAGTCCTACCACCTTTGGGAAATGAATGAGCCAGAAATTTCTAAATGACACTAGAGGAATTGCCCTGTCATGGCCAGAGTGATGGATGTTGAGTCTAGGGCTGAGAATTGATGCCGTGTTAACCTTACTTGGTCTTTTATGGACAATCACTCCAGAATTACATTTCCTCTTCTTAAGAAGTAAAGAGGGCAGAAGGCCAGGGGAATTGGAAATAAACTCTAGCATCCATTCTAATATTAGCACTTGGATCCATGAGTGTGAAAGTTTTGGTCTTATTCATGTGATTTCTCTAGTTTGTTACTTTACTGGCCCCCACATCAATCCTACCATTCCCACCCCAAATATAAATTAATTTCTTTGAAAGCTGGATAGACCGTAATTTTATTTTTTTCAGAAAAGTAATATATTTCCTAGGATTGGGCTGAAAATATCCATCTCTGATAATATTCTACTCTGCTTCTGCCTTGAAATATGGAAGCCACTGAAGAGCACCCACCCCAGCATCACCCACCCCCAATGTCCGTGCCCCCTCTCCTGCCTCCCTCTCCCTCCTCACTGCTTTTCTCTTATGTTGCAGTTATTGAGCACCACTGCATGCCAGACCTGGTCTAGGTGATCAGAGGGGAACATTATTTGTAAAACATATCACAATTTACAACTGACAAGTTCAGATGTAGAAATAGATCTTGTGAATGACATATTATAAAAGTTGCATTTTAGGGATAATGAGACAAACTGAGAGAAACATATTGACTTGTCAGAGCTCTCCCCACTGGGATATGTGCTCTATAAAAATGGAAATTTTTGTCTGTTTTACCCATTGCTGCATCCTAGGCATCTAGAAGAGCCACTGTCACAAGTAAGCACTTAATAAGTATAAATAACAAATAAATAATTGCATTAACTTAACCTCATAGCTGGTATGTGACAGAGAAAGATTGAATGCAGGTCTTCTAAATCCAAATCTATGAAACCTAATATATTCAGAAAAGTATGGTTGCTCAAATGACACAGACATCCCTCAATCATAGATGCCAGTAGTTTTGTCAGCTATGAAATAGTAAGCTCTGTGCCTCAGTTTTATTACCTGTAAAATGGGCTTAATAATAACTTTCAAAAGGATACAAAGAGTTAAAAACTGTAAAGGAGATACCACACCACAGGCACCTCGTAAAGGCTAAAAAAAAAAATCATATGTTTGCTTCATCTTGTGTCTTTCTTCTTTTTTTGCATATACGTAACCACTTCTTTCTTTCTCCACTCCCTTTTTTTCTGGCTGTTTACTTTGTTTTCCAATTTTATCTATCTCTATTAAGGATACTCCACTAGATGACTTAACTTTAAAAGTAATTCAAAAAATTAAGCATGTTCCTCCTACTCCCCCATGGCTACCCTTTTGGATACATTCCCTGTGACTCCAGAACTAGAGGAAATTCCAGCATAGTCTAAGAGATTCACAAAGACTGAGCTCCTAGTAACTTGTGAGAAGAGCTCCTATTCCCAGATTTGTTTTTCACAAAGATTTATTCTTTTTCAAAAAAATACTTCATAGTGGAGTTCTAATTGGTTTCCTCGACAAAAGCAATTCTAACCCCCACCACACACACACACACACACACACACACACACACACACACACACCTTTTCTATTTAAGACTCTCTGTTGATGTAAATATCCCTTGGGTTATCCCCAGTTGATCAGCCCCTTTTGTTACCAACAGGCTCTGTGTCTCTTTCTTCTCTTTAATTATTTCTGGAGCCCTTTGATTCTGTCACCCCCAGAAAGTGGAGTTGTTGTAGCTGTTGCTTTTCCAGATACTGTCATCCTTAGTGATCTGTGCTCTACTGATTTATCTTTTCCTTAATAACAGCTTTCCCCTTTTGGTCTAATTTTCAAAACTCATCTTTCTGCAGTAGGGGTTTTGTGTTCCTATATTTGGCCATTTGATCTTTTTAATGGGTTCTCTCTTATTGACTAATAATCAGTTTGAAGTGGTTAATCTGCTGGTGTTGCTATTATAGGCAGATCAGCTGTTCTTCCTTTTTCTTTCATGATAACTCTCTATTTGATGACTTTTATCTTTCAATGTTTAATGTTCTGTTCAAAAAGTACTTCTCTGCATTGTAAACTCCATATATTATACTCTTTTTCTTTCATTTAACCTGTAGTTTATGAGGCTTTATACTAGTGAAACATGCTAGTTAACTAAACCTAATGGATCTGCCCGATGCTGCTCTCCACAACGGAACTTGAAAACTTCCCATTTGATACATGTACATCATTCTTATTTGTTTAAATCTGGAGTTTCAGTTAGGAAATCCTGGGAGGAATACATATTGCCAAGCCCGTCTCATCAGATATAGAAATCCCTTTACTTTGTCTTTGCTATGATTCCGTTATAAAAAGAAGGAAAACAAGTACTGAGTTTAAATTTCTCATTTTAAAATAAATTTGGGTCTCTAAATTTTTTTTAAATAAATGTATATACTTCAGTGTCTTCCCAAACTCTCTGCCTGCTTCCACTTTTGTATGAATTATTCCTCCACCAACTCATTTATGTTGATAAACCTCATCCTTCATTCTGACTCTCCCGAACATTCTCCCACAGAGGGGCATTCAGATCTGCCCTCTAGCTGTGGAACCACCTACCTGACCCACAACTCTCCTGACATCCCATCCCATCTAAGTCTATCATGTCACTCTATTATTCTCTTTTTGTCCTTCCTGAGTCATTAAAGTGACTCAAAATGCATCCTCACTTTGCTGTTAACGGCCATTAAGGCCTGGAAAGGTGACCCTTCTCAGGTGACTTAATTATACTTTAAAAAGGCTTTTAATGTCTAAATTTGAAATATGATAAAAATGGTTGGAATTTCAAGTTCCATGACAGATGGGCAAGAGAGATATATATGAGTCATAAGGGGGAGGGGGTGCTTATTTCGCCTTCCGATTGCATTATATGCAAAGCTTTTTGCTCTGAGCCTGAGCATGGCTGCCCTGCTTCTGGCAGAATGCCACCAGGTAACCACACTGAGTGGAGGGATTGTTTCTGGTGGACTCAGAAACTAACCATCTTTCTTACCTTTGGAGGTATAGTGATTATGAGTTATGAGCTGAATCTCTGAATGCCAAAAGATGATGATCTTGGAAGGAGAATCTAGTCACTCAGGCATTCGGAGGGACATTTTTTTAAAAAATCAATTAAATAAAAGGTTTAAATTTTCCATATAGTTCAAGAAGTTTAAATTTTTAATTCAAACTAATTTATTGAGAATTGGCACTTAAGAAAATGGGAAGATGCAAAGGGACCTTTATCAGATGATAAGTGGATAAGAGAGGAAAATGCTGACAGATCGGCCAGAGTTATCTAAAAGCTGGGAGGCAGGCAGAGCCTTGCCGGTACCCAAGCCTGGCTTAGGAACTGAGATAAATGGAAGCAGAGATCAGAAAGTTCATCCTTACCCTTCTGCCCACAGTGAAAGGAGACTCGTAGCATGTGAGGTACCTGTCTCTAATCGCATGTAAAACTGCAAAACTTGCAGGGTTACTCTTATATGAACAAGGTCAATGTGCTACTCGAGATTAATTGTGACTTCACTAAGAAATTTATTGAGGATGAGGGAATCTGAAAGTGAAAGGAGGAGCAAAATCCTTGTTAGAGATTCATCACGAGGGGGTGATGGATGAAAGCCTTCAGAAACCAATAATAGGATTTTAAAGATTCACATAGGCGGCCTTAAGGAGAGCTCTAGCGCTTGCCTTAGACAAACTGGAGTCGGTGGATGGCGGACTGGTGTGGTTAAAGCTGTCAGGAGAAGCACAGTGGCTATTTCAAAGTGGACCTCATGACCCATGCTTTGGTTAGGTGACAGTGGGTCCTGGGTTTGGCCCTCAGCATGGCATTTTTACAGATTTAACTTTAGGTTGATCATGAAACAAACAAGAAAGAAAACAAAATAACCACCAGATGGGCTGATGGTGGTTATGAGAATGGACTTATAGGCTGCCCATCCAACAGGCCCGGACAGAAGTTCCACCTGTACCACTCATGGGCTACACAACGTTGGGCAATTTACCTAATGTCACAAAACCTCTGTTTCTTAATAAAAACAACAAGAAAAAAAATAATTGTGCCAACTTATATTTTTGTTGTATTAAATGAAAGCATGAATTTAAAATGATTAGCAGAGTCCTTTAGCACCCAGGAATATGAGATGTCATCCTCAGAACCATTTCCGCTGTTGCTGTCATCATTGGCAATAGTAACAGTAGTAAGTATACCACTGGTATACACAATAAAGGAGCTGCAGAGGCAAACATTGACCAGTGCATTACCCTGTGCACTCCTCCCCACCAAGGTATATTCTGTTATACAACCAGAATATCTGTGATTGCTTTTTCTCCTCCTTAGATAAAATTGTCAAATAATCATTCCCCCTTTTCTTTATTAATAGGCTTATCAGTCAAGAAAAATGTTTGTCATTACATCATTACTCCATGTACAACATGTTACAATTAATTAGATCATGCTTATCTTACTGTTGGAATTCACTGCTGTCTTAGATGAGCTTGAGTAGGCAACCTGGACTCCATCAGCTGAATTAGCAGTGTGTTCCTTCAGGGGGTAATTTTCTAGGAAGATTTCCACAGATGGCTGATAGATATACAGAGTCATGTCACCCTCTACTTCAGCAGACAATATATTTTAATTTTGTTTATTCATTCTTTGATTAAATATGGTTTTTGAATTCCGAAGCTCTCCATGCATTTACTAAATAATCTATTTCTTTCTTTCCTGTACATTTCACAGAAGGATGAATTAAAATTTAAAATGAAAGTTTTAGGATGTCTAATGTAGAAGATTTTGATCACCTTTGATGATATGGAGTTTATGTAAGAAAAGCTCCTCATTTTGACTTCTATGTAGAAAGTGAACTTGATAATCATTTTCTACTCAGACACCTTACTCAGTTTTCCTTAGTCTTATTTACCAGTTCCTCCTCCCCTCCTTGACTTTCTTTTCATTTTATGCTACTCTCTTCATGATTTCCTCATGTTACAAATGAATATCTGCATCCTACTCTCTGTTTCCACCTCCGTACACATCTATGCCCGATGGCCACTTGGAGATTCCTAAACTTCTTGCCTCAATGGCAACCGACTCATTTATGTACCTAACAATTATTAAAGGCCTATCATGTCCCAGGCTATGTTCTAAGCCATGAAGATAAAAATAAGTCTTACAATCCATTGGAGAAGAAAGTTATTAATCAAATAACAATATGCCAAAACAACATTTCAACCTGTAATAGATGATATAAAGGGAAAGCAGAGGTTACTATAAAACATTTTAAAAGGTGAATAAGATTGATCTAGAAAATTCTGCCCATCTTTTCCCAATGCTCCAAATTTCAGCAAATGTCATCACCACACCCTTAGTGGCTCAACACAAAAATTTTGATGTCCCTCATTCCTTCCTTTCCCCATCCTCATGTCCAGTGTCTGAGCAAATCCTCTTAAATATAGATCATAAGTGTTTTCAAATTGATCCATTTCTATTTCCTAGTTGAAGCCAATAGCATCTTGCCTAATTGGTGTTCCTGCACCAATCCTTGGCCCCTCACATCTAGGCTCTTTACAGCAACCATAGTAATGCTTTCTAAAATATTTATCTAATCATGCCTCATCTACCAGAAGAAAGCAAAAGCAAAAGCCTTCAAAGTCTTTCCATTGCTCCTGGGATAAAGGCTTGATCTTCAACATGACTGCAAGGCTTATGTTATCTGGCCCTGCTTCCCTGTCCAGCTTCTTACTTCCCCTCTCTCCCCACTCTTCCCCTTGAACGTGAAGTCCCTTTGCTCAGTTCCTCCAGTGAATCAAAGTCCTTCCCTCCTCCTGACGTTACACTGTGAAGTTTCTCCAGAAACACGTTTTCCCTGCTCCCAGCAGCTCCGTCACCAGGATAAGTTGCCCTCCAACCTTCAGGTTTTAATTTAATGCCGCTTGTTCAGAATAGCCCTGCTTGACTTTCACCCCTACCACACCCATGGTAGGTTAAGTTCTCTGCATGCATTTATTATGCACCAAACTTTCCTTCAAAAAACTTATCACAATTATAAGCAAGTCATTGAAAGCATGATTGATTCTTTAAGATATTTTTTCCTCCATCAAACTTTAAGCTTCTTGAGGACCAGGATAAAATCCATCAAACTATTGTTCATTTTGATAACAGGTATAAGAAGCCTTAACATGGGGCACACATTATTGGCTTAGCTATTAAATTTAGAGAATTTTTTACATTAGAAAAGAATGCAAACATATCTACAAATGTTTATTTTAATAGCGTACAATTTATTTGTAACTTAACTGTCCAATAATAATGGATTGTTATATGAAATACACATTCACATAGAATACGATTTTGTCATTAAAATTATTTAATAATTAAAAATACTACTTAATAACCTAAAGAAATGTTCATAATGTATTAAATAAGAAAAGATGGTACCAAATTATGCACATTATGTTTGAAATTGTTTCCATAGTAATTTATTTCTTGAACACATGCTGATGCTAGGATTAATGCTTTGCATATGTGTATTTTATTAGATTCTCACAACTCTATGGTATAGGTTCTATTATCCTCCCCATATTATTGATGAAGAAACTGAGGTTTAGAATAGCTATGGAACTTAGTCAAAAACACATAACTAACAAATGACAGAGCTAGGATGTAAACTCAGGAAGCCTAGTTTCAGAAGCTGGGCTTAAATGTCTGCAATAATATGTACCTAGAGAGAAAAATCTTGAAACAAAATGCAACAAAAGGGCAACAGAAGATATGTCTGAGTGTAAAAATTAAATTACAATATACTTCCTATATTTTCCAAAATTTTCAGAATAAATGTGTATTAATAATAATGAGAAAATACAGTGATTATTTGATAGGCTTTCAAATCCAGTAATCACTTAATAAGCTTTTAAACCTGATTTCACAGACAATCAAATCAGCTAGGGCTCGACTCAGCAATTCCTGATAATATGAACTCTACGAAGTTTTACTCTTCTGTACTGAGGGATGAGACCTTTCTAAAATCACAACCCGTGAAACCTAACAGCTCATGCACAATATCCCTTGTATGAGTCCACTTTAAGATCAATAGTCTTATTACAGATATCAAAGTGGATTCATTGGAAGGAAGTAAAATTGTTCCATTGTTTCATAAAATCAAGGAGGACACAGAAAAACAAATCCCTAAAATATGTTCAGAAACAAAATAAAATTGCATTCAATGAACTAGCATGCATCCAGTAAAAGAACAAGAGAAACCTATAAATAAAGACTTATAAAAAGATCTCCAAGCTATTTTCAACTAAAAAAACCAAGAATAAGAACAATACAAAGAGAAAATATTTATGTTAATAAACATACATAATATATGTATTTAGTGGTGTTCAAACCTCTAAATATATAAATGTATACATATAAATGAATAGACAGTGGTCTGAAGATACCTTTACCAAAACTTTACAGCCAACGGTCATTAGCGTTTCCCTGCTAAGGAGTGAAACTTGAGTGGACAAGCACAATAGGGAAGCTTTCAATCCAAGTTTTGAAAATGATATATTAAACGTATTCATTTTGTGCAAATTTTGAAGAAAGGGCAAATAGTTGTATATAGATTTTCATAATCACCATCTCTCACTCTCACCATACTTACTGTAAGCCATTTGCATTATTGATGTTGTTTTATATATCTCAATAATAATTCTTTTATACACTACAACATGTGTTTGTCCAGCACAATTTTGGGGGGAAAAGCAAAAAGAAAATTAATTTACCTTCACAAATTTAATGGTAATAAAGCTAAATATATTTTTACTTTTGTTTTTGAAAAGAAATGAAAATTATTGTTTCATCTGAAAATAGTGTTGACTATTAACTTTGATCACAAAATGAATATATGAATAAAGAAATAAGAAAGTGGGCAAAAAGAAGCAGATATAATTTACAATAGGAAATTTGTTTCATTTTCTGTGCAAGACTATTCAGGTATTCTGATTGTGAAGTTACAAACATATTCTAGCCCACTTGCTGAGTCCGTTTGCCCCAGAACAAAGTTATTATGCTATCAGACTTTCCCTTTCTTCCTGCAAAAGCATTTCTTTCTAAATCTAAATTCAAAGGAAAGAAATACCTATCAAAATATATGATCCCTTTTTTCTATTTTTGAAAGTCTCAAACTACTATTCATTCATATACATAGATGCATGGAACTTTATAGTCACCAATAAAAATTAATCCGAGGAAAAAATATAATGTATTTTGATGTGCATTAAAGAAATTTAAAATAAGTTGAATATAATTATTTTATCCTCTGTGCTTAATTTATAAATTGCATAAATAATTATGAAATTTTCCATAGAATTTTAGTTCAAGAAGATACTATAAAGACCATTTAACACATAAGAAATCTGAGGTCCAGAAAGCAGTTTGCTTAAAGGTATAGAGCTAATTACTGTCAAAATTCATATTATAACAGAGGTGTTCAATTTATAAGATTGTTCGTGGGTTAATAGATAAAGCATCATTGGAAATAAACTTTCAGCAAAAAATTCTAACCTATTTAAATAGATGGCTTGAATATCACAGCATACTGACATTATTTGTGGCAAAAGCATATCACTTGGCAAAAGTCATCTATATAACTTCCTTATATTCTAAAAAGTATGACAGTCAATATATATCAATTGCTATTCAGTATGTAAATATTGTAAGTTTTACTGGACATATATTTTAAGGAAATTAGTACTTCAAAGAATATTTTTCTACACTGATATCTGACTAGAGAATTTTCTTCCCCTCCAGTGAAATCTTGCAATAAATTAAACAGCAACTCTATTGAAATATTATTGTGATGTTGCTAGTTAAACTGATTTTGCTTGGTGATTTTGTTTTCTGAGTATGTGTGTGTGATGGCTGTTTACTTCTTGAAATAAATTTTTAAAAATGAAAAAAAGTAAATGTGGATTGATTTTAGGTCTAGTAAATGACTTCCATTATATTTTCAATTCATAGTTTAATGCAAATATTGCCTACAATATTTAAAATTGGAATGCTTATTTCTATGGAGATATGATAATATATAACAGAAGAATTCTAAGCTAAGAGTGATTTTTAAATGAGGAGAATCTAAAAGTGCATTGATAAACAGTGTCTGGTTCCATATTAGTGTTCAGTAAATACTTGAATTTATTTCGAGCACTTCCAAATTTAATAATTACCTTAAATTCTACATGGAAAAATGAATTAGTTACCTTGAAAGGGAATAGTGATACTACTAAAGGCATTTCACAGAACATGGGATTAACTATTATCCATGATGCAATTCTAAATAGTATTTGATGTGGCCATAATATAATTTACTAAACAAGTAATTCATTTATGCAAAATGTATTTATTGAGTGTTTATCATTTTACGCATATTGTTCTAAGCACTGAGGATACAGTAGCAAACAAGGCAAAATGAAATCCTTTACCCTTATGGGGCTTACTTTTCAGTGGAAGAGACAGACATAAACAAGATAAAAAGTAAATTGTATACTATGTTGTATACATAGCAATAGGTATTAATACTAAAGATAAAGTATTATATGTTTATTTCCAGTGATCTCCTTGAACAATGGAGAGGACAGCATTTACTAGTCATGGATTTTGTTTGTTTTACATGTAATGTAAGGGTTCTATTCTAAATCTTTGCATCTCTGGAGTGATTGGAGTTGTCATTTCTTAACCTTTTCCAGCTCATTTGTATTCCTATTATGGTCTCACCAGGAGCTTACAGTATCTATATTCAACAATGCTTGGTAGGAGAATAATAGGATGTGTTTAAATATCTCTTCCATATAAACTAACTACCACTATCCACTCATCTCCCACAATTGTGCTGGTACACTTCCATGCCCTGAAAAAGTGCTCAGTAAATGCTCAGGGACGTGGAGATATGGTCGGCCTTGGATGTCCTACTGAGCTAGCTTGCCAATAAAATTCTGGCTAAAGAAGTCAAACTACACAATGGACTATCCCCAACAATTAAACATTATGTTTCACCCATTAATTAGGCCACCCACTGTGGCACAGGGACACATGCAGACATCCATAATTATTTGGTTTCAATAAACACAAACTTCCCACTATTATAGAGAATGGGTGTGATTACCCAAATGTGTTCTTTGTGGGAGTCCTATAAAGATAAACCTCAGGGCAAAAGAAAAGCTTAGTAGTTTGTGCTTAAAAAACAAGCAATTAGCAAACCTTAAGTGCCAATAGGTATAATACATTATTGGCTAATCCCTGATTTCAGTGAGAAAGAGTGAGACTATTATCAACCCATGTATTCATTCATTTGATATGTGAAAAATACATTTTTTCTTGAACTTCTAGGAGCCAGAAAGAATGCTGGACACTGAGTCAATAAGACAGAGTCACTAAGACACAGTGCCTTTTCTTCAAGGAGTTTACAGAAGGATGCTGACACCTAAACAGAGAATCACAATGTCCATCATAAGTGCAATAACAGGAGATGAATAGGAACATATAGGACCTCAGAGAAGAAATATTTAAGCTAATTTGGAAGGCAACTGAGGAGGGAGAGGGGTAGCACTCAGAAAAGACTTTCTGGAAGTAGGTTATTATACCCAAAATAAGTTATCCAGATGAAAGAAGGAAGAAAGCCAAGGATGTAGAACTGAAACCCTGTGGTGTGGACCAAGAACTACAAGCAGTTCACTGTTGAATGGAAGCAAGTTTGGTATGGAGAGCAGCAAAAAATAAGCCTGGGAAGATGCAGGGGGCAGATTCTGGAAGCTCAGACTTCACCCCATAGACAATAACTTAGGTATTGATGTGTTTTCAGAAAGAAGGTGACTTGCTCAGATTGCAGAGGGTGGCAAGCATGGATTTGGAGGCTATTAGTCTAATCCTGTAAGAATATGATACAAGTTTAAACTAAGTAGTAGAAATTGGGATTGTTGAGCAGGAACATTGCCAGGACTTGGCAATGGATTGATATGGGAGTAAGAAAAGGAGGAGTCAAATATAACTGCCAGCCTTCTACTTTCCATGATGAGCAAAGAACTTGTGGGTAGTCCTAGGTTAAGGGGTTTGTTTTCAGAGACAGCTGTTTGCCATCCATGTGGAGAGGACTTGCAGGCAGCTATAAGCACAGTTTCAATGACATCCTCTTCAAGGTCATCCAATTTCCATTTTAATTGAATTTTATTAATTTAATTAAATTTTAATGATTTGTATACAAACGCTCAGGATAAAAAGCAAGGAACACAATGGGATATATATACTGTACGTCCCCCTAGAGACGGTTCTGTAAAGATCTTCATTATAAATAAACTTTTCTCTTGCTCTCAGTGTGGAGCAGGGGAAGAATGATACAGTCAGTTAATAGTGTTCTTAATTAGATAAATAATAATTTAATAATAATATATAATTAAAATAAGAAAGAAGAGAGAATGTCATATGTTAATTTACTTTATTTTAATGACTATTAAGTATGTATTACTTCCAATTTTCAGATGAGAAAAATGAAAAAAATAAATTTTATAAATTAAAATAAATAAAATAAATGGTTAAATAAATGGTGCTAAATGATTTTAAAGTAAGTGGAAAAGTCAGGATTTTTTAACAAAGAGAAAGAAATAAAAAGTATTGTTGCTAAAAGGCCTAATTTACATCTAACCATCACACTTTCATATGTTTCATTAATTTAATCTCTTGGGGTAGGTATCACTGTTTAGACCTTTGATTTTTATTTTTTGCTAAACAATCTTTCAAAGTGGCTATTTTACATTCCTGCCAGCAATGAATGAGAGTTCTTGTTGCTCGACATCCTCATTGTTTTGATTTTTTATTATGCGCTATAACAGATTTGCCTACCCTTGAAAGAGGTGCTTCAGAAGTTGATAAATATAGCATTCATATTTTATTTTTTTATTTTTTTACTTCAGCATATTACAGGGGTACAAATGTTTACATTGCATATATTGCCTCACATTTTATTTTTATGTTTTTTAAACTAATTTTTAGAAATATTGCAGAAGAGAGTTTGGCAGTTTCTTACAAAATTAAATGTAGTCTTACCATATGATCCATCAATCTCACTCTTTGATATTTTCTCAAAGGAGTTGAAAACATATCTACACAAAAACCTACATAACAGATGTTTATAGCAGCTTTATTCATAATTGTCAAAACTTGGAAGCAACCACAATGTCCTTCAGTAGTTAAATGGATAAAAACACTGTGGTACATCCAGACAATGGAATATTATTCAGCACTGAAGTGAAATGAGCTATGAAGTCATGAAAAAACATGAAGGAAACATAAATTCAAATTACTAAGTATAAGAAGCCAATCTGAAAAGACTGCATACTCTATATTTTCAACGATATGACCTTCTGAAAAAGGAAAAGCTACGGTTTACATAAACAGTAAAAAGATCAGTGGTTGCCAGGCATTAGGGGCAAGGAAGGGATGAATAGGCAGAGCACAAAGGATTTTTAAGGCAGCAAAAACACTCCCTATGATACTATAATGGTGGCTACATGCCATTATACATTTATTCAAACCTATAAAATGTACACCACCAAGAGTGAACCCTAGTGTAAACTATGGACTTCGGGTGACAATGGCATGTCAATGTAGGTTCAACAATTGTAGCAAATGTACCACTCTGGTGGGAAATGTTGCCAGTGGGGGAGGCTGTGCATGGGTGAGGGAAAGGGGTGTATAGGAATTCTCTGGACCTTCCTCTCAACTTGGCTGGGAACCTAAAACTGATCTAAAAAATCAAATCCATTTTATAAGAAAACTATGGTAAACAACATACACACATCAATCACAAATGTTAGTACATTGGAGAAAGCCAATATGTTACTGCTTCTCACCAGGTTAAACTGTTTTGTGACAAACTTCCAAATATAATGTCTCTTCTCACATCTGCTTGAAAAGTATACTGTGATGGCAAGATGTTAAAAATAAGATCTGTTCAGCTAATCTGTGTGAATGGCGATTTTTTTTTATACTGTGAAGCTAACATAAATAAAAATTGGGGTGCTGAATTAAATTTTTGTGATTGTTAAAGAAACTTCAATTAGGATATTTAAATGCATTTTACTACATGAATTTTAGAAAATGTATTTTATTAAAGAATGATTTTCACCTGTTTTATAAATTGGGGTTTTAAATAAAATTTACTTGGCAAGAAGAAATCCTGCTTCATACAAACACAAGTTTAAAAAGCTCTGTAATATACAATGTTTTTCTTTTGAAAACATTTCTGTTTGTTTAATCAAAATGGCTCGAATTCCATAACAAGATTTATAATCCATTCCTGTGCAGTCAGAAATGCTTCTACCTATTCTGAAAGCTAAGGAGACTTTCTTAATGCATGAAGATCACTTCATTTACTGTTTTTTTTCCTTTTAATAAATTTATGTTTGTAGAGTCGCTAATCTTAATATAAATTATATAAAATATGAAGCTTTTAATTCTAGTTGATTGGATTTTATAATTCATATTTCCCTACAGGCATAAGTTTAATAACTTTTCTATTTTCTGTAACACATAACACTTGAAAAGATTTAGAGTCCAGTAGTTGCTGGTATAGTTTGCATGGCGGATTACCAAAGGCAAATAGTGCTATGTGAAAACAGTCTTCTTTCCCTGACATTTGAAGTTCTTCATGGCTCGATATTTCTTTTATCAAACTAGACACTGACTATAGCTCTTTGGTTAACTTTGCCCTTAACTGTCTCAGATACAGATATGGATAGTCAAGAATATAAACAGACAAACAAAAATCCCCAGTTGTCTACATTTTGTAGGTAAGAATATTCAGTTGAGTTGGTTGATCTGCTCACATTATGCAGGATATGTAGCATGGAAAATATAGCAAATGGTGATGGTGGCCTCCCTGGCATATGATTTGAAAACCAACATGAGTTTAGAATTGCCTTCATAGCATTTGAAATCATGTGGTTGAAGTTTTATGTAATATCTCTTATGAGCCAGCCAAACCCTAGCCTCCTCAGAAGCAGGAGTCATCCTTGACAAACTGCAAAGTGACAAAAACAGTGTCTTGCATGTGATGAGTGAACATTGGACAAGGATTTGTTTGTACAATGTTTTTAAACCTAGTCGCCTAACAAGAAAATCTTCCTACACCAGGAGCCTAAATTTAGCTAATCTTTGGCAATCTGGCATTGATTCAAGCTAGTTATAGTTCTTCAAAAAATATGAGCTTACTTCTTTGTCTTTTACATAAATCTATTGTGGTCTTTCTAGAGAATACCCAAGCCACTTCAAAATCACTGTCTAATAAACAGGCAGTCTTTTCTGGGACTCACATTCTATTTCCTCATTCAGTTTTCTTCATGCTGCCCTGGTAAAGTGTCTGTCACTTCCTCTTAAAAAGCAGTGGGAAGGAGGAACGTGTGGACTGCACATCAGGAGCAGCTGTTTTGTCCTTGACTCCTAACCCCGCTCACCAGTTTAGAGAAAGCAAAAAATTTAGTCTGGGATGAATCAGATGATGTGGACCAAAAAATAAAGAAAAGCTTGGAGTAGCCTGGAAATTTCAGAGATGAAGAAAGAAACATTCTGATGACACAAACAAAATAGTCATCTGTTCTTTGGTATGTGGACTGTTGTTATCACTGTAGGCTTTCAAGAGGCTGACAAGATCCACCTCTGGGACCTTGTACCCTTTCCTTCAGGAAGGATGCACCACAAAACAGTGAGAGAGAGTAGAGACGTCTCCTGTCTCCCTTGATATCCTGAGGAAGAAGATGCTGGGATGCTGAGATGTGCATGCAGGTTTAATGGGATGCGTTCTCAGGAATAACTGTGAGGGAGCAAGGGAAGCAGGAACGGACAGAGGGAAAAGGCAAACTGAGATGCAGTTGCAACTGTGGCCTCTGCCCATCACTCAGAAAGCTCTGAGGCTGGGAAGTCCTTCAAAGGTATTTGTCATTGAGGCAAGAAGGCCAGAACTTGGAATATGGGCTGTCCCTGGTAAAACAGCATCCTTTAACAGAGGACAATTCCCAGAAAGGGATATAGTCTTGAGTTGTCAGCAGCCAATACTGCCAACCACTTAAGAATGAGTGACTAGTTTCTTAAGGGGGATCTGAGTGGCATGACAGGGTGTCATTACCCCCACTCAGCCAGACTAATTACCGCCATCAGCAGAAATGATCAGGATTGATTTTGACCCTAGGACTAGGTGTCGGTACATTTCACCCTCTGCTGAACAAAGTGCTGACCATGTGCCAAGCACTCTTCTACATAAATTATCTTGTTTGATCTTCTTAACACTATAAGGTCTTACTTGTCTCCTGATGTGTTCATAAAGAGACTGAGGGTTATAGACATTAAGTAATTTTCCCAAGTTCACACTACCAGTCAGGGCCTAATGGAGATTGAAAGTCAGATCTTGCTGAATCCAAAGTGTTCTGAAACAATTCAGAGCATAAAGATCATATTTTGTTGTTGTTGCTGTTGTCATTGATATCATTGTGTTTTTATTCCTGACCATCCCACAAATATTTGAGGGTGAGAGGAGGAAGTAAGATGTACTTACATACAGAAGGGCAAGTGCAAAATCCAGGGAAGTCAGGTTTCTGAAAAGTTACCAAACTGTACAAAACCACAAGCCCAAGCACACACCTTAGAGGCCAATGTGGGAGGAAGAGGACGCCACGCCAGCCAGGTGAGCAGAATCAACACCATTGTTCTGGAACTCTTATGTCAGAACAAGTGGATCTAAAAATGATGAACTGAGGCAGCAGTGCTGGCCACAGAATCACCTTCAAAACACAGCATTTACAAGACTCGTTTCTTCCAACTTCCTCACTGTATCTTCTCTACCCCAAATCAAAATCCAAAAGACTACAACAAAACCAGAGATTTACCAAAGGTCAGAAGCTTGATTCAAACAGTGTTTTAACTGTGTCACACATCAGCTTCAGCTTGCTTTTTTTCATTTATACTACTTTCTTGGCATTTATTTCCTTTTGTGTCTCCTGACTTCTTCCTAGAATTGCTATTATGTCTAGTTCAAGTGCATGTCATAGCAAATATTTCCCATCTCAACTACACAAAAGGTACTATGTAATTATGGAATGTACTGGAAGGATTTTGGAGGAAAAGCAAGATAGCCATTTACTAAGAAAAAAAATTTAAACAGAAATCATCAAAAAAGACTATTTTCAAAATGTTTTCAAGCTGGTGTACAGGACCATTTTCCTACAATAAAAACAATTTCATGCTCCAGTATGATTTCCAGAATATTACACATCCACTGGCAGTCTCAGTGCCTGATGATTGAGAACAATTTGTTTCTGGACATTTCACTTCAAAACAGAGTAGAAGCAACTGGCTTCCTCCTTCTTCATTTCCCCTCTCCCTGACCAATACAGGTAGGAATTGTAAAGAAGTTGAATTACCAAATGGGTCAAAATTTTCCAAGTCTTAGGAACTAAATATTACTTTTAACAATCAAGAGATTATTTTTCTTTTCTATCTGAATTAATTTAACAAATGTCATGAAATAGATGAGGCTCCTAACTAGAGCCCCCAAACAGTAGGCATTCCATACATATTTGTTGAATTAATAAATGCCCATCATTTACTCCATGAACCCTTCTCATTTCGTCTAGTAGAATTAATCCCTTCCTCCTCCTCTGTGCTCTGACAACATTTTTGCATACTTTTTATAACATTGTCACATCCTGATTTTTTGCAATATTTTTAGTGAAAGTCTCTCTTGCTCTTGCCTTAATGGCAGGAACTGGGCCACATTCAATCTGTATCCCACATTTTGTTCTACACAGAGCATGCCTCAATATTAATATTTTGCTGACTCTATGACCTACTATACAAGGACTGATCAGAATGGCCTGGGCAATTGATTAGCCACAGAGGATCGAACTGGCAGGCATGCCACAACATTGGTGTTTGAGGACAGTGATAACATTCTGTCTTGACAAGGAATGTGGACTCAATTCTGCTAAATGCTGGTGGCAATGACGTAGCACACTGCATTGCACGCTGTCTCATTTTGGCATTGCTGTCCTCTCCCTGCCATTGCAAGCAGCATGACACTGTCAGGCTAGAATCCACGGTTGCCACGATGACAGTGTGCTCAGGTTGAAAGGAAAGAAGCAAATGGCCATTTGAGCTGAACCCAGATCCACTGATGGCAGAAAAACTGTACTGAGTTGCCAAAGCTGCTTAGTCCTGACCTGTGATACAGGCAGTTGCTCCTCCAGGTGAATTGAGAAAAGGTTGAATGACCATTTATTTCTTGTCTCCCTGAATAGTCATTCTTGTGTCTTTGCCCATGGTTTCACTCATGAGGAGCAGCAAAATGTGGTGGTTAGAGGGTGAACTCCGGAGCCAGGAGGACTGGATTTGAATCCCAGCTCCGCCATTTTCAAGTTGTGTCCTTTTAAGCAGGTTTCTTAACGTGATTAATTTCCTCTGCATCAAAATGGGGGTTGTGATAGTATTCAGATCACAAAGTCGGTGTGAAGGTTAAATAAATAAGTGCCTGGAAAGCATTTGGAATAGAGTATGATGCAGAATAATCACCTAGACAATGCCTAATCAATGCCCTACACGGAGGGCATTGTGTGAGGCACAATGAGGCGTCTAGGATTTACCCTGAGTGCATCTGGAGCCCGCAGAGAAACTGAAGCAGGAGAATGATGTCATCTGATTTATTCCTTCAATATTGCTCTGACTGCTTGGAGGAGCTGGGTTGAAGGAAAACACTGGGAATGTGGGGAAGACCTGGGAAGCTACCACAGCAGACCTGAGAAGAAATGATGATGGTTAGAGCAGGTGACGGCTTGCTCTAGACAGAGTGAGCAGCAGCAGCTATATTTTGAGGTGGAACAATGAGATGTGCTGAGAGAGTATGTGTGGGAGGTGAAGGAATCGAAGAAATCCATACGGATTCTAGGTTTCCAGCTTTAGTCATAGAAGCTTGATGATGTCATTTACTGAAATAAGAAAACTGCAGGAGGAACATATTTTGGAAGGGAAATCAAACTTTCCTTGAGGAATTGTAAGTCTCAGATATCTATGAGCAGTCCAAACAGAACTTTGAAATAGCCTGGAACTCATATGAAATATCTATACAGAGACATAAAGTTACATCAGCATAGAAATATTTAAAGCCACAGACAACAATGACAACAATGACATTTGCTATGGCATGGGGTCTCCATAAAAGAGAAAAGAGGGTAGAGTCCTAAATTACTCCAAAATCTTCAGGTCAGAGAAAGCAGAAGTGTCAAGTTTAAGGTGCCTAAGAAGAGCAAGTGTCAAGTTTAAGGTGCCTAAGAAGAGCAAGCAAGGCCATAGGAGGAAACCCGAGGAAGGTGTGGTGTCACAGAATCTGAGAGAGGAGAACGTACTAAGAAGAATAAAGTGGTCGGGTGTGTCAAGGACTGATGGGTGGTCTAGTAAGGTGGCTACAGAAAACTGGAAAACTGGTTATTGGATTTGGTGAGAGGGAGGTCTGCCTGACTTGGACAAGAATGCTTTTTGATATAGTGTTGGACACAAAAAGCCAACTGGAAAAGAGTAAAAACGTACGTGCTACTGACAAAATGGAGACTTTGTGGAGAAGTTTTATGTTGAAGGGGAAGAGTGAAACACAAGAGAATGAAGAGAAAGATTCCACTTCTGATGTTTTGAAGCTTGACCACGTTCACACACCACCCTTCCCGTGAAGAAAGCCCTCCCATGGCGCAGGTGGGAAAGGTCAAACCACACACACACCTCAGTCAGCAAGTAAGCTCCCATCCCCACTGACCCTAACCCTCGACCAAGCCAATCAAAGCCAAAGCCACCAACCCTGCTTTGCACTTGTGTCACTTCAGATTGAACCTGCTGCACCTGAGCCCTTCTCCCTGGGGAAGCCTTTTGTTGTTTATCATGCAAACAATAAACTTTACTGCATACCTTACTAATGCCTATATGACATTTGTGCCAACATATGTGTAGTTTCCTAGCAGGGGCTGCCCAGTATCCAGCAGAGAACACTAAAGACCCAAATAAAACACAGACAGCAGCAGGATGTGGGATCAAGGGGCAATCAGGCATTCTGCTCTTATGGGAGTTGGGG
This sequence comes from Mirza zaza, assembly GCA_008750895.1. Lineage (NCBI taxonomy): Eukaryota > Metazoa > Chordata > Mammalia > Primates > Cheirogaleidae > Mirza > Mirza zaza. The sequence continues at coordinate 36,210 of VSMD01039551.1, forward strand.
CAGAAAACATGTTTTTATGCTGATAGAAAATATCCAATAGAGGGTGAGAGATTAGTGAAACGGGAGGATGAAGGCATTCTGCAGAAGCCAAGTACTTGAGTGTTACAGAGGAGGAAGGTCCAGAAGACAAGAGCAGAGGCTGGCCATTGGTAGGAAGAGAGGTTCTTCCTCCATCATAACAGAAGAGAAGAGGGAAGATGAGGTTTCAACTCAAATATCCCAGACTTGGGCCACGTATATGAGTGTAGCAGCAATGATGTAGAAAGCAACAAGTGATTGGGTCTACAGGAAGTTGGAGAGAAAATGTATAGAAGTTTAAAAAGTGCAACCTATCTATGGGCCAACAAATTATAAACCCTGGGGCTGCACATTGTACCCCAGAATTGGTAGGATCCCCCTTTTGATCCCTCTGAATTATTCCTGTCTTTCACTTCCCCTAAAAACATGAGACTAGTTAGAAGATGAAGACCATACATCTGATTATTCAACAGCAGCTTTGCAATGGTTTTCCAGCCTCCCCTGCAACCTCTCAAGCTGCACTTTTATCTTCACCCTAGGAAGGATTTGTTACTAAGAGATTACAGGAATTCAGTGATAACCACAGATAATGACGATTTCAATTTTCATTTTTCTCTATTTCACTTTATTTAGTATTTTTTCAAACCGTTTTAACAGTCGTCTAGATATCTAAAGGTAAACTCTTCATTATTGACTCCATATACATTTTTTTCCTTGAGATTCATGAACTACATTTTCAAACTAGGAAAGCAATTCCCTTGGGAACCAGCATGCTGAATAGAAATGAGTATATTTCCACAGAAATGGACTCATTACTCTGCCAGCATTGCATAGAGCCTTATGAATAATTGTTATAAAACAAAGGGGTCTTATAGGAGGGAACCTTTTGCATTTATCTTATATTTTTGTACTGCAAACAATTTCCCCACTTGCATTTATTTGCTTTGGTGTTAAGTTTGCTATTTTCCTTCTGCTCAAAAGGCAGGCAAAGCCTAAAATTTGGAAATGTCAAGGGAATTGGAAAAATATACTAGTATAAACTATATTAACCATATAAAATCAATAGCCGTTATAGTTTTTAAATTTCTGGCTTTTTTCGTTCTAAACTGTAATCTAAATAATAACAAAATAAGTATTGAACTGAGAAAAAGAAGACAGACATTTTTATGTCTGCTATGTGGCGGGCACTAGGTTTGGTGTGTTATAGGCATCACCCCTTTTGAGTGGGTAATGTCTATACAGATGAGAAAGCTGAAGTTCAGAGAGTTTAAGTAATTTTTCCAAAATCAAAAAACTAAGAAATGGCAAAGCCACACTGTAAATACAGGCCTCATTTTGAAATTTCTCCTATTGCTGCTTCCCAAAATAGAGGTTAAAGGAAAAGTGAAAGATTCCCATTAAACTCAAAAACTCATAACATCAAGTAATTTTAGACATTTGACATTTGATGATTGGCAATGACAGAGTTTTCTCCTTTTAAATCATTAGAATTTGATGTGGCTAATATTCATGTCGCAGTCATGAATCTTTAACTGTGGTGATTAATCAACATTTCTTTCCTTTAATCTAAATACTGCCATTATATTTGCATGGTCAGAAACTAGGAGAAAAACCAAAGCAGGGACAAAAGGTGATAGGAATCCCCAAATATCGCTCTCTGTGAGTAGACAGCACTGTCTACACTCCAAATCAGCAGCACCAGTGTTTAACAGTACAGAGATTCCAGCCCTCTAGGAAGTCGATTTTAAAAAGAGTCTAGAAAGGGCAGTTTGTTTAAATCGACACACTATCTTCAAATTGAGAACAAAGTAAAGCAATCGCACGCCATTATTTTAAAGAGGAACACTCAGATCTGTGCCCACACTGACTGACGCACAACAAAATGGCAATACAATCCTTCCACTTGTCTATTTTTAACTGACCACACAGCACTGTTCCTTTAGTTTATTTTAGAATTTAGACAAGACGGATAAGCTGAGTTATGTAGCAGGAACAAATAACCTAAACATCTCCGTGGCTTACTGCAGCAAAAATATTTCTACCCCATGTTGCATGTCCATTGCAAATGGGCATTTGGGGCTAATGGCACAGCTTTGTCCATCAGCCTGATGCAGGGGAACAACATAACAAATCATAGATGAGCTCTCAAGAATTCTACCCGGGACTCGTACCCATTATTTCTTATTTCAATGTCCAAAGCAAGTCATGTGACCACATTTAACTTCAAAAGAGCAAGGATGTGCAGTTCTGAAATGGGGGCAGGGAAAAATTCTACAATACTTGGTAGAAATCACAGCAACCTCACTATAATTATTTCTAATCCCTCAAACATTCTGTTTGTTCCTGGGGAGAAAGACAATAAGAGACAGAATATCAGAAGTTAAAAATTCGATCAGCAAACTAAAGAAAAAAAAAAATTTTAAAGTCCACTTAGAATGTGTAAGGTTAGGCCATATACAAAGGAAGGGGAAGAACATTCCACTTGAGAATAGATCGTTGAGAACTCAAAATGAATTGTTTCACAGGAAAAAAAGATGATACATGGTGTTTGTGTTCCTGTATTGATCCACGAGGCTTCATTTAACCCATAGGTGAAAGAAAATTAGAACTACAAAGAGTGTTTTGCCTTGAGATTGAGAATCCAGGAGCAGGAAACATTGCAGTTAAATTAAAAAGTAAAAGGAGTTAGAAAAAGGAAAGCTTCCATTCCTGTCTTTAATACACAGGCCTGATCCTAAGCAACATTTTTAATAACTAAGGTTGACTCTGGTCCCTCACCCGGGGACCACCAGATACCACTGTTCTCACACAGTCATGAACAACATACAGTCCTCTGTTTAGAACTGTTTTTATCCCAAATATTGTGCTAAGATCCAAATTTATTTTCTCCCTCATCCAGTACCAATTTCCTATATTTTGGTGCACTGACCTTGGCTAACCGTTAAGTGAAAAAGTGAGGTTAGTAGAAAGAGAACCCAGATAAGTATGAGGGCATATGAGTTCTAGCCCCAGCTCCGGAAATACATTTCTCAGGCTACAATTTTGTGATGTATTTTATGAGTTTATTAATCCATACTGTAGAAAAGAAAATATAGTAATAAGAGCTGTCACAGAATCAAATGAAATAATAGGAACAAATCTTTTGAAATTCTTAAAGTGGTATACAATTGTAAGGTGTGGAGATGATGATGATAATAACAAAATAGAAAGTAATCAGATTAAGACAATGTATAACGTTTGAAAAACTGACTTTTCTACAATCCAAACTGAAATACTTGCATCTTCAAAGGTCAAAGCTTATTATCACAATTCCATGTTACTTTCTTGAAAGCAGAGATGGTTTCTTCTGTCTTTATTGGTCATGGTATATAGCATATACTCCATAAATGCTGCATTGCTTTGAAGCATAAAGAACAGCATAAGCTAAAGCATAGAATATAGCCTGTGAAACAGAAAGAAAAAAACTATCCTGAAAGGGACAAAAGAAAGGTGCATCTGGAAAGAGTGTGGAGATCAGGTTTCACAGGGTTTGAGGATGGGTCCATGTTATTAGGGGCCTTAACACAGAAATAGGAAGGTAGAATTTGTAGAGCAAGACAACAGCCAGGAACTGTTCCAATATCCAGCCACAGCAATTACACACAAAAGCCACGGAAGCTGATGTCCCCAAATAATGAACCTGTCAGGAGGATAACTTTTTACCACATCTTTAGGCTTTCCTTAGTAAACAATTAACAAGTTTCTAAATAGCTAAGTTTTCAACATTCCTATATGAGGGGATCTCCCCTTTCATCCTAGCATTTGCTTTTCTTTCCTAGTATGTATATATATATATATATGTGTGTGTGTGTGTGTGTATACACACACATTTCAAGAAAGTAACGTGGTTGTGATAATAAGCTTTCATTTGTAAAGATGCAAGGAAAGATATATAGATATAGATTAGATATAGATAGATATAGATATAGATATAGATTTTTATCTTGCTATGCAATTCCCTGTACTGCTTGAAAACCAGTTGGTTACTATGTTGGCTGAGTACCTTGTTCTGAGATGCTTTATATAAACACTGATTACATATGCACAGAATGAATTAGGAAGAGCTTTGAACGAAGTGTTTGATAGGTAGCAAAGGATGTATAAAGAAATGTCAGTGCAGCACTTGCCAATCAAAGACAGGATTAATTACCACTAATATGGATGTCCTAATGAGACAGGTTGATTAATAGGACAGAGATATGTAATATTCCTAGTCCTTCACTTGCCTTGTCCTCTAAATAAAAATAAAACCTCTTCTTACAGAATCCACTTAATCAGGCAAACTGAACAAACAGAACCTCAGTGACCCCCAGAAAGAGCTTTCCATTTCATGACAGAATTGATTAAAAGACACTTTGTTCCTAGCTCTAAGTTGAGGGGAAGGAGTAAGCTTAGAAAGGGGCTATTTCTCTCAATGAATTTTTTAAAATATCACATTTGTGATAGATTTGAATCATATTCTAGGTCAAAGTATATTCTTTGTGTGTGTGTGTGTGTGTGTGTGTGTCTACACACACACAGCATATATCACCATAAGAAAGTCTATAATGCGGGCCTTATATTATTTTCCTGATATTATCCTATATATCAATGTTATTTCTGTAATGAGCTTCTATTCTGCATATACTTAGAAATCAGAAACTGGATAAAAGCATATGATGTGATCTCATATCATTTATTTCCAATCAGCACTTAGCCCAGCAGAAATCACTTTTGAAAATAAATGTTGGGCCAGTCCAGCTGAGTAACAAAGAATGGTGATTTCAACATTTAACTTCTAATTATCCCCCTAGCAAATGAGGTCAAGGAAGTTGTAAGCAACAAAATCAAGGAGGAAGATACATTTCTTGACTTCGCCTCACCATGTCTTTATCCAGCCTAACCAAATGGAAATTCAAGAAAGATGGTGGCTACAGTGGAACTAAAAGGAAAAAAAAAAAAACCAAATAAAACTATTTTTCTTTATGTCACTGAGGCTGATCAAAAACTACATACTGGTCCTGATTCCACTCTGCCCTTTCTTTCTATCCTCAGTCCTGGCCTAAATGGATCTCGATAGATTTTGTCTGGGCTGAGTACTCTGTGACTTAGAAAATTCACAGGGTGGCAGATAATAATTTCTAAAAGTTTTGCCACAGCAGTATTTGCGTATATCCACATTCTCCTCCAAAACCTTGCCGCTCCCCATTCAGACTATCTATTTTCTATCCCCTTGACTGACTTGACTAAAAGAAGGATACCACATGGCTTTAGAGGATAACTCATAGAAGATAATATGGCTTCCGTCTGGCCTCATCTCTCAGAATGCTTGCCCTCTCAACCCAGCCACCGTGGTGCGGGGAGGCCAGATGAACACACACAGAGAGACCCCTGCAGAGAGGAACTGAGGCTTCTGACTGGCTGCCACACTGAGTGAGCCTAGAAGCAGTTGTTCAGCTGCAGTCAAGGCTTCGGATAATCACAAACTATTTGTCATCCTGACTGCGACCTGGTGAGAGAGCCTGAACCAGCACCACCCAGCAACATTTGCTGTTTTAAGCCACTAAATTTTGGAGTAATTTGCTATGCAGCAATAGATAACTAATGCATCTTCCCATTCAGGTTACATGAATGGAGACAATGACTTTTTGACCATACACATAAGATATATTAAAACATGGTAAGCTACAAAATTTCAGTTACAAGATGCATAAGTTCTGGAGACTTAATGTACATCATGGTAACTATAGTTAGTACTGATGTATTGTCTACTTGAAATTTGCCAAGAGAGAAGATCTCAATTATTCTAACTGCACCCCCAATAGTAACTATGCTAGGTGACGTTAATTGGCTTCATCGTGGTAATTCATTTCATAATGTGTATATATATATCTCAAAACATCACATTTGATATCTTAAATATATATAATTTTCATTTGTCAATCATACAGAGATAAAGCTGGAGAGGGAAACATGGCACGGTACCTGCTCAGTGACAGCATTAACAATAAAGGAGGACTGCATATGACATGGAACAAACCAGGGAGAAGGAAGTCTCCATATGAGCAGGAATAAAGTATTTCCAAAGGAGATCAGAAACAAAACATAAGAAAGGGAAAGACCCAGAGAAGGTGGTGAAGGAGAAAAACATCAGCAATTAAAGAAAAGAAAGGAACTGTGGTTTTCATGGCATATTTTAAGTAACTCAAGGAGCTGAGGGCAACTGAAGTTATACCAGTTGCCTGTGGCTGGTATTAAAAAAAGCCCTTGAAGTGATACCCGTGTCCACAGATCCTTCTTCACGAGGCTCCCAACAAAGCTATTCTGGAAAGAAAGCCAGAAAACACTCTGCCTTTTCAATTACCATGAGTGAAGCAAAGGACATTCAAAAATCAGTATCTTGGCAGCATGGAACAAATCACTTTTCATACTTATGACAATTCTGTTTTGTTCTGTTCAGTGACATATATGAAAACCCTATGACATGAATGCCAACAAAAGTGTAGAAGAGCCTTCACCCTTATTTCAAATGCTCTCACAAGGTCTCTGGGAGGGGAAAATGTGCCAATGATGGTAATATCCCATATGAGCACTGACCATGGGCAAACCACAGCAAAGGTTTTTTGTGACAATCTTGGGTTCCATTGTAAGTAACAAGCAACTTCGGAGTGAAATAAAAGAAATGTTGATGAGATATTTTAGACTTTCTTAAGAAATGTGTTTCAGAATTCAGAACTTCTTAGATGTTAAAAATGTAATCTGTGTAATGGCACACGTATTAAGTACCCCCAAATCAACCATGAGAATATTTCCTCAGAAAAATGAACAAATATTCACACTAAATGACCTTAAATCTGTTCAGGTCGATGTTTTTTCCAAATATGTGTTAGCACCAAAGATATCAAAAATATTTTAATGTTCAGAGCTTATGTTTTGAAATTGAAGGTAAGGGATTATGGACTATAATGAGACTAATATCTATCATTTATCAGTCTTAGTTTTTACAAATCAGTGTGTTAATCTTATTTGATCCTTCCATCTACTCTGGGAAAATGTTAAAACTGAAGACCATAGAGGTTAAGTAACATTCCTAAGATCAAAGACTACTAAGTGGGTAGATTTAGGATTCCATCTTGAGCTAGACTTCAAATCCTCTGCCTTTAACCACCCTACTATATTACAAGGGATGCAAGGCTTGTTGGTTTTTAATTTTAATTTTTATTTTTATTTTATTGTGTGGGATTTTTTATTTCTTTTATTAGAAGTAATAGCAATGTTAAATAATTTGGAAGAAATTACTTATAACTTACCATCCTGACACAGATTATCATCTTCATTTGTCTTGTTATTGGCCATATATCAGGACATACTCCCACCCTCCAGGAAGAGCTACAGAAAGCAGAAAATTCATTTGGGGGGCAGGTGTACACAGGAATAGGAAAGGTGACCATAATTGGAGATTGACAAAAAGAAACAGCTAGAGAGGAATGGACATCATTTCCCCTACCTTTTAAAATGATGAATATGTTAAGAAGAGTAAAGTTGTTAAGAAGCAGAGAGTAGAATGGTAATATGTAGAGTAGAGAGTAGAATGTTAAGAAGCAGTAGAATGGTAGAATGATAGTATGTAGAGAGTAGAATGTTAAGAAGCAGAGAGTAGAATGGTAGTTACCAGAAGCTGAGGGATGGGAGAACTGAGGAAGATGTTGGTCAAAGTACCTAAAATTTCAGTATGAAAGGAGGAATGAGTTAGAGATCTGTTGCACATCATGGTAGCTACAGTTAATAACAATATATTGTATACTTGCAAATTGCTAAAAGAATAGATTTTAAGTGTTCTCGCCACAAAACAAAGTATGTGAGGTAATGTATATGTTAATTAGCTTGATTTAGCCATTCTATAATGTATACATATATCAAAACATCATGTTGTACACCATATATATACAATTTTCATTCACCAATTAAAAAAAGAAGAGTAGACAGTGACAGAACCCCCAAAAGAGGTTTCCTTTGCAAACATTAAGGATTATTTTAGGCAGAAATTTAAATTCTCCAGATGGCATAGGAGCAGAATCAAATTAAAAAAAAAATGACACCAAAGGACCAATTAGTAAAGACCCAAGAAAGAGTCTCCAGCCAGAGGATTTCTGGGAGGACTAGTCATATCAGAGCACAGAGCCAAAGTAATCTAGTAGGATACTAACTGTGGGATTCCAGCAGAGCAGGTCATCGTGCAAAGTTATGCACCATAGAACTGCATGGTATAATAGGGGTTGATTTCCATCCAAGAAGCCTCTTTCTAAAACATCGTCTTAGGACTATTGGTAAGTTGGGAATCAAGGGGCTGTCCAGCACTGCTCACTGTCACAAGAGCTGGGTGAGGCCCAACATGAAGTAAATTGTGTTACTCCCTTCCAAATCCAGCTCTGCAGCAAACCAGTTCATAATAGCAACATCTTTGACACTAAGACCAGCCATTCAAGAAACTTAAAGCCATCTTAAACATCTGCTTTCTACCTTTTAGGAAAAGCAAATTTATACCTTAATCTGAAGCTTCCCAATGAATAAACCATCATGTGCGTAGTAATTCGATGTACATGTATAGATGCTCAAAGTAATAAATACATTAGTTCGGGAATTGGGATACCACTAATCAAGAAGATAAAGTAACCTCTTAAACATTTTTAAACACAAAAGCAATAACCAACTATCCTAGTTTCCCCTAATCAACTATTCCCAAGTACAGAAGAAGCCCTAAGATCAGCAATCAGTTGTTAAATATTAGAAACCAGTTTTTCACAAATTCATGAGTCAGAGGCAGAGCCATAGATAACTGTGGATAATGACCTTCTGTTAAATAAGATTTTTAAGGCTGTGTCAGCACATAAGAGTAAGAGTGGAGTCTGAGCTTTTCTATAAGATAAAGATGGCTGAAATTCATATCTGTTTAGAGAATATTAAATTTAGTTTAATTTGTTTATGGGCATTAATTCCTTTAAACAGTGCAGAGTATCTGACTAGAAACAAATTATTATTGAGAGACAAAAAACAAGTGCCTAATTCATGAATTTGCTGATTATTTTTTACTTTCTGTAGACATTAGCTGCATTACAGCTACAGCCCTGACATTGTAATTTCCTGGAGATAATAAATGTGATGTTCCTGACATAATATTATCAAATACCTCATTCCCAGCAATGCTTGGAATTGAGTTCCATGCTGAAAAGAGTGTGTCGTTTTAGGGCTAATAAGCTGATACTAAATCTCTCTTTTGCCCTTCCACAAGAATAATCTGTTAAAAATATAATGCACAGGTTTTCATTCAAAAATTGAAATATGGAGTAGGAAATGCTAGTATTTCTCTTCTGGAGTTTAATCATTCAAATCCTTCCCATATATCCCTTCATTTACATGGCAAGTCCTAATTGTCCTCTAACATCCAGTCCCAATGTCCTCTCCTTCTGGAGCCCTTCCCAGACTCTGCCATACAGAGTGTGGCTCTCATCTTGTTGTCCCCATGGGATTCTGAAAAAAAAAAAGTGCTTATTTTATTATTATTTATCCTTTACATGTTATTCTTCCATTATTAATGTACAGGCTGTCCTGAGCAGAATGTATGCTTTCCTTATCATTTCTACAGCCACAATGATGCCTGGAATATATTAAGTTCTCAGCATAAGTGTGTTATATGATGAATATATGATAGGGGACATAATTAACCACCATCTCTTCACCTAGGACTGTGCTCAGCATTTTGTTACATTATCTCATTTATTCCTCCCCTTGACATTGAGGCTATCATCATACCCATTGGGTCAAAGAGGAAATGAGGCCCACTTGCGTTGTTAATAGCTTGCCTGAGCTTTCATAGATAGTAATAGAAGAAGTATCAAACAAAGATTATCTGCTACCAAGATTTGTCCACCACAGCAGTGGGCAATGGGCGTGTTTACAGAGAGTCTTCAATGGGATCAAACAATGCTTAGACTATTTTACTTCCACAAAACTGAATGCAGCAGTGTAGGAGACAAATGAATGATGTGGATTGAGTGAAGCAAGTAAAATTTGTAAGAATCTGGTGCAAATGCAAATATTTTGAGGGGTATAACTGCACACTTTCAAGTGACTATAAATTAAATAAATAAAATATTATGCTGTCTAGATGAAGAAGAGTGAACATTTATTTCTAGGAATATTCCTCGTCTCTCCTTTTTTGACGTTATATGTAATGTCAAATAATATCATATATTTGTGGCTTTCTTCTTTAATATCTGTCTCCACTTCACAACTAGACATCTATATTAGATCAGAGCATGTTGTCTTACACTAAATTATATCTTCCCAAATACATCATGGTTGCCAACAGGGAATAATAGCTTCAGAAGTATTTGTGGGGAAAGATGGATTGACGAACAAATGCAGGTATAACAACAATACATTTATCTATAGGTCATATTTAGTCCATAGCACAACAACATATCATCTGCTTGAACTAGATCATCTCAGCAACACTTTTAGCCATATTTTCACACCTACCCTTTCTTGAGCACCTACATCTAGAAATGGCACTCATTGTATATTATCTCTAATTATCACAACAGCCTATAAAATATATTTCTATGGCCCTGTGTGAATGAGGAAGCTAAGGATCAGAGGCATTGACTGTAAGATCATGCAATGAACAGACAATGCGACAAGGACTTTAACCAAAGTCCATATGACTCCAGGCCTCATAAACTGTCCACTAAACCCCTCAGCATCTTGTGAACCACATGGAAATTGTTACACACTGATAAGAAAAGGAATGAAAATTTTTGTATTATAGTGCTAGCAATTTACCAAGGAAATAATTTTTACTACGGTGGGCATTTGAGGGTTATTTTTTTCCAACAGAGACAGTAAGGAAGAGGTGGAGAGAAAATATACGAGAGATCTAGGGTCTGTCATTTTGAACTGACAACAAAGTTAATTGCTGCTCTTAACAATCCTGGCATTATTGGGATTGTTTTTGAAGTTATAAAAAGTCCTGGTAGTCACTAATTATTTTGTTCATTCCAATGATCCCAGCTCAACCTGGTTGATGGAGATAATTCAAAGGAAATCAAATTTTGACCATGATCTATGAAACATGCATCTCAATGACAAATATGCATTTAAAGCTATGAAGGAAAAAACACATTTTACAGTGAGGTGATCTGCTGAAAACAAGTCAAAAAGTTTAAAGTAACAAAATTTTAAATAAAATGATTAGACTACTTATATAAAAGTTTGTTGCTAAGCAACCACATCAATGGAATATTTCAATTATGATTTGAAGTTCTTGAGCTCCCCTTAGCAGTAACAAAAATAGACATTCCATAGCTAATGAAATCATTTTCTCATAAAATATGGAAACCTGAGACTAATCCTCTGAAACAATGTGTCCTAAAAACATGGCAACACATTATTAAAACATAAAGTAAGGGCCTGGTAACTATAATTTGTTATTTTCCATTGTACATTGACTTTTTTCCACCAAAAACAAGCTCTTGTGTAGTCTACTATGTTTTTTAACGTCCAGTAAAATAATTGGATATATATTTCCTTTTGGAAATCATAACTGTAGTCATTAAGCAGGTGAGTGATGAGGTAGTTATACAACCTCCAAAGCTTCACATTTCTCTTTAAAGCACAAATTACTCATCTTCAGATTTTAAGATCTGCATTATTTTAGTATGAAAGATGAACAAATTAGGATGCTTTACTATTAATTGCCTGTGATAAACTGTGAAATCGTTTTTACATTTGAATGTATGTGTTTCCTCCTTTCACTCCTCCGGTTGGGAGCTGGCCATCATTAAAATTGGATAGTAGCAGCTGGGCTTAACAATGTCGTGTGAGATTATCAGTTCATTCCAGCCTCTCCCAGTCAGACTATAACTGAAACAATCCCCAGCAAATGATTTTTTATTTTCTTAACAAATGTCTTTAAAAATAGATGAAATGTTATCTTCTTATAACCAGTTTCAGAAACTAATATTTCATTTAGATTAAAACATGCAAAGTAATTTTAAAATCTATTTTAGCTTAAGATCTCTGGACAGTAGGTGCTGAGTGAGGATTTTAGTGCAAGTGGTTAATGTTGAGGTGATTATTAAGCACAGCTAGAAGAGAGGAGAAGTAAGGCATGAAGACAGATGAGCCTATGAAGGTGTATTCAAGCAATGTCCCATATCAGGCAACTTGAACTTAATTCTGCTGGAGAGGTCTAGGAAATGGGGTAGACATATGCCTGTAAGCTATTTCACAGAGGAGCCAGGGGCCACATCTGTGCCCAATAAATTAACATACACATGGAGCTATCTCACAAATACACCATCTCCCTTGGAGGAGCAAAGGCTTTAATTCCCTGAGACTTTCTTGCAAGCCACGTGAGCAGAGGAAGACTTCAGAGAAAGAGATGCAAGTTGTGGAAATTGGACATCAATGACAATGTGCACCAATATGGTGTGACATCTTGGGCATGGGATGGATTTTATCTTTCTGGGAATATTTATAAGCCAATAACCAATAGGAATTAGAGATTAAATGCATCAGTATTTTTGCCATTCGGTGGGATAATTCTAGGGCATGTGCTGCATTGATGTTCAGAGTTCCCAGAGGTATTGAGCTATCTATGACCCCAGCCATAACCTGTTTGATGTTACCTGTGTGGGCTTTATTCTCTTACTTGTCTCACTTCCCCTGCTGGAATCACCTCCCAAATAAAGTGATTGCATTCACATCCTTATGTCAGAGACTACTTCTGGGGAAAATCAACCAAAGGTATTAGAAAATTATTTTAATTTATGACCAAAATTTTTTCAAAATAACCATTTTGCAGCAGAGATAGCTAATAAGGTGAAAGATTGATTTCCATGTCCAGCATAAAAGTAAAATTGATTTCCTCCATTGTTTCTTTTCTAAAATATTCTATCCAGATTAGTCATCTACTTTCTTTATCATCATAACTCTTCTTGTGCTGAATACCCAAATTTGACAATTGGACAATAACATATGAAACTCATTTTCTTGGCATCTCCAAAAAGATCATTCTACCTCTCTCAGAGCCTATCAAGAGTACAGCAATTATCTCATATGGGCATCTGCAGGAGACTTGTACCAAAAGCTGAGAGGTTTTTCTCTCTCTTACTACAATGCCACCATACACGCTGCTGCCAAATCAATGTTTTAGTGCATAGCTGTAATGATATCACTCCCAGGTTTAAAATAATTTGGAGGTATCATGTATCATGCTTCCTGCTGAATTGAATAAAATCTCCTTGGCCTGCTATTCAAAACATTCCCAAATCAGACACCACATTATATAATCAGAATCAACTTTTCAACAGCAAGTATCCTACTGGACTCATTAGAGAGTTTTTGAACATCTGTTGTGGGTGGGTGTTAGGTTCATCAAACATCTAAGTTTTCCTACAGTTCACTGTCCTTGTCCTTACTCTGTAAAGCCTCACATCTCAAGAAACCCCTCAGACCCTAGCAAACTAGGATAGTTGGTCACCCAGTGTACATTGCTGTGGTATATTTATTTTTCATGATATCAGAGAAACATCTGTGCCCCCAAATAAATTAGTGGCCCTATCTTTAATGACTCATGCAGTTGTAAGAAGAAATCTTACATGCCAACACACACAGTGAGAGTGGACAGATGCAGCTAAAGTGTGAGCTATAAAAGCAGCATCTTACTTCATTATTCTTAAAAATCAAAGCTTTAGCGTCATTCCTATTTCCACACAAATTGCTAACTAATTTTAAATAATATTCTATTAGCATTAAACAACCGTCACACCCAATAACTCTCAAAGCCCCTAAATTTGGGGGGGCTTACCCCCAAATTTCTTACCAGGAATGATGAAATCTAAATGAGCCCAATTCCTCAACCTGTCACACTGGTTTGTCTTACCTTACCATGGTCTGCTTCTGAGTTCCCACCACCACCTGAAATGCCCCCACTTTACCCCACATACTACTGGCACAAAGAGTCCATCCTCGAAAGCCCACTCCACGCTGCTGCCTCCATGGAGATGTTCCGAATTTCCTGTCCCAGTCTCAGATCGGGTTTCCTCTTTGTTTAAGCCCTCACCCCATTTTGTTCCTTTTTCATGACACTTAGAGGAACTTCATTATTTTAAATACACGCAGAGTTTTACCATCATACTTCAGTAGAACATCACCTATTCTTCACAACTCCTCTTGCGAAGCCCTTGCACAGGGACTCCTATTTACCTGACATGGGAGGAAGTTGAGGCTCAGGATGATTGGGTCAGCTGTCTGAGCTGTCTGAGCTCAGGGGTTGTGGAACTGGAATTCAGACCCAAAACTTAAAATCTAGCATATTGCCCCCTATTCATCATCGTATGTACTTAATCAACCCACTAGATTTCAAACCATGGGAGGTATCAGAAACCACATATTAGTTGTCATTGTACCTTGGTAACAACATTTAAGTATATATTTTAATCCTGGCATTCAAATTCCTACCTTAGGTAAACCTTATTTGCTAGTACTTGTGGCTGCAAATACATTTGTCCAGGACAGTTCTCATTTGGATTTTTTGTAATTAGGTACCATATCTATTCTTTAATATGGCCCCCAGACCAAGGATGCAGTTTTAAGAGGATCCATGAGGCACATTTCATAATTAGAAAGCTAATCTCTCCCTTCTTGATTGGTATGAAGGTCTATTGTTTCTTAAAGCGGCATTCCTCAAATTGTGATCTACAAACTGCAACCATCTGCACTACAACCTCCCAGAACCTTGTTAAAAATGCAGATCTCTATATTCTACCTCAGATTTACTGATTTGGAAAACCAGGAGATGGGGCTCAGGAGTGATGATCTTTATGGTTAAAGTTTAAACTGAACTTGAACATTGAAGCTTGCCTCCCATGACTAGCATGTAAAGTTCTTATAAATATAAAGATAATACCTTCTTTTGGAAATTTCTGCTACCGCCTTTCTTTCATTTTACAAATTGTGGCTTCAGTCTCCATCATGTCTACAGCACTCTTTCTCTTCTTCCATATCATCCCATCCTACCCATTCCTGAATGCCTGATTCAAGTCTCAGTCTTCCGATGTCACGTCTCCCTCTGCTGAGACATTGTCATCGTGATGGCTGTTATTATGGTTGCTTTGGCTGAGGTACAAGCATTGAGCACTTACCACATGCCAGCCATTCTACTAAGCACGTTATACACACCCCGTCTTTAAATCCTCACAAAAACCTTGTGAGTATCTTCTGTATTATCCTCGTGCTTAAGATATTGAAACTGAAGTCAAAAGGGTTTAGCAACTAAGCCCCAGACCATAAAGGGTGGCAATAGGACACAGATCTTAGTCTCTGACACTGAAGCCTATACATTTAGTAGCTGCACTGTGTGCTTCCTTCACCTTTGCCCTTCAGTACAGTGTCTCCACCATGATAGGCACCTGTCATGGTGAACATTGATGGAACAATCTCCTTGGGTGGACTGATGAGCAGCAAAGCTCACTGAATCATTCTTACCAGGAATGATGAAATCTAAATGAGCCCAATTCCTCAACCTGTCACACTGGTTTGTCTTACCTTAATTTAGAGGAAGAAAAGTTCATGATCAGCCAAATGGCTCATTTCACTTCCACTGACAGAATGGCCTGCACTTCAAACAAAAATGCTGTAATAATGCATTTTTGCAAAATGGAAAAATACTGAAAAAATGCGATACCAAAGATACTGAATAGGTACTTGATTAGTCAAGCAATTAACAACAGTGACGATAATATTCACAGTAATACATAGCTCACAGGTATATGGAGGTCACTATAGGACAGGCACTACGGTTAGTGTGTTTGTGCATGATCTGATTTAATTCTTGAAACAGTCGTAAAAAAGTAGAAATTATTATCATCATCCCCATTCTACACATGAGGAAATGTAAGCTCAGAGAGGTTAACTAAGTTGTACGAGGCCACATAGATAAATGTGGTATAGAAATTAAGTAAATTCGAATCATGGTGTACTTGACTCCCAGACTCAAGCTCATCATTGCTCACTTCCATCAAGGAAATTTCCTATTACAGATTAATTTGGAACTAATGATTAGAAATTACCTTTAAAAAATTTTAATAGTAGAGAATGAAGCTTAGTTTGCTCCATAAATTAAAACCAGACTGTAAAACTTACCTGTAGATATTAAAGGAAGACTGGAAATTAGGCTTGCCTGTCACATCAATGAATGCAAATAGCTGCCAATTTGGTTTGGCACCTGTCTTAGTCCACTCTGCTGCTAGAACAGAGTACCATGGACTGGGTGGCTTATAAAAGATATTTATTTCTCACATCTGTGGAGGCTAGGCAGTCCAAGATCAAGGTGCCAGCAGATTTGATATCTTTTGAGCACCCACATTCTGATTCATAGATAGCTGTTTTCTCACTGTATCCTTGCATAGCAGAAACGATGAGGCAGCTCTTTGGGACCTCTTTTTATAAGAGAACTAATTCCATTCATAAGGACCCCACCTTCATGACCTAATTACCTCTCAAAGACGTCACCTTCAAATACCATCATAGTGGGGATTAGGTCTCAAAACTTGAATTTTGGGGTGAAGGGACACAAACATTCAATCTCTACCAGCACCTAAACACAATATATGTTATTAAAAGTCAGCTTTAGCTGGCTATATTATCAAATGGGGTTGGCATTGGTCCAGAAAAATAATCTAAATTTCAAGTTTCTCTCCAAATAGTTGATATTGGTCTGTCAAGAATTATTTCCTCTAAATATCACAAAGAAGCTGTAAATACAAAGTTTGCCAGTAGAAGAAAAGTTTCTCAAAGATCGGCTAATGAAATAGAAAACTTTTTAATATAAAGCAAACATTCCATTAGTACAGTTTTGCCTTTTATATTTATATCAGAGTAAAAGGAGAAGGGTAGGTAGGAGACCAAGAAATATTAGAATACAGTACTGATTTTATCTTATTTTTTACTTGATGTTCCTTTGCTCTGTTCTTGGTTTCCTCCTTCACTGTTCCTTTCTACCTTGGGAAGCAGAAAGTAGAAGACCACATAGCTCACCCTCAACATCATGGATGAGTGATGGAAAAGTCAAAACTTTTGTATTTGGCTTAGCAGGAAAAATTTTCTAGATATACCTTCGCAAAGTTAAGACACAATGCTATGGCTAGGCTACATCCATCACATCCTAAAATTCTCTCCTGGGAGAAGGTAGCATCCTTCTCATTTAGAAATTTAGCATAAACATTTCCATTTCTATGAGGAACCTAGAAGAAAATAAGTCAAGTTAGTAAATGGCACGTAAAAGTTTTCCAATATCCTAAAGTGTTACACGCAGTACTCTTCTCATCCATCACATTGATAAAGCTTTTTATTACTAGGTACATGAGGAAAGTTGTTTTGTGTAACTGATTAAAACTATATTTTCCCCGGCTAAGAAACTTTACAGGCTGTCTGCAGGTGGGATAACAGATCGCATTTGTTAATCCACTCATTTCAGGCAGAAGCTTCAAATGGCATGTCCTAATTTTAATATACTTCATAAATTTGCTCTCCTCCCTAAACCTTCTGTGTTGAATGTGCCTGTTTCTCTCTCAACCAATTTTGCCTCTTCAATATACATCACCTACTATTTCTCCCTCTGAATAATCTTTCTACTGCTTGTCAAAGAACCATCCTTCTCCGAGCTTTCCCAAATAAGTCCTTTACTTGACTCATCTTCTCATACTCTTTTTTTACCCTCATTTACAGTGAAAGTATTCAACTCCATCTCATTTCTCTTCATTCTCCCACTGTTTGACATTTGTTAGTTCTGTAAGTGTATTTATTATTTACAAAAATGCAGTAAAGATATATGTCTTCAGAACATGTGGCGTGAAAGATGTTAAGCCATCAAATTTCACATTTTTTTTTCTTTTGCAGAAAAATCAAAAGCTCAAGGATGATTCTGCACAAAAAAAGTTGTTGAGTTATCAGGTAGTTTCTCAAGACTCCTACAGTAGATGAGACTACACAAGAGTAAGAAAGGGAAGTGGAAGCACCTCTGTTGTACCCCTGGGGTTCAGTTTCTGTGGAATATTCAGAGACAGAAGTGACTCTTCATCCTCCCTACAGTTTGACGCTCCCCTCCCAAAATTTCAATGTGGTGTTTGCTTTGGGGCAAACAAGGAAAATTATATTCAATCTTCTTGCATGTTTCTCAACATTTTAAAAGCTATTTGTGAGTTTGGAAGCCCTAGCCAGAGTTTATAAGTATCTAGACAAAGCCAAAATACTTTAGAAATATAATGAACGAGCTCATTTTAACACAACTCTTGTCATTTTCCTTCCCAATATGGGTTCAGAATTAGAGCGGCACTATCAGAAGGGATGGTCCCTCCTCTCCTCCCTCCCACTGACTGGCCAGCCCAGTGATTGACCCTCAAAGGCCAACCATTGGAGTCACTAATGTGTTTTTCTACTTGGGCTGTTCATTAGCATCATCTGGAGAACTCTAAAAAATATTCGTGCCCAGGCCCTGCCCAGACCAATGAAATTAAAATCTCTAGTGATGCTAAATAATCATGGGTGTGTTTTAAAATCTCCCCCATGAATTTAATGAGCAGCTGGAACTGAGAACTATTGTACTCCACAAAGGACAAACCCAGGTGATCCCTGTCCCATCAGCACATTGATTGGAAGTTTGGCCTGTTATTTGTTGAGCCTGGAAATTCAAGGAAGGGAATCTCAATTAGCAAAACACTTCGTACTCACGAGGAAGAGTGGAAATGTTACTGAACTGCAGAAAACAAGCTCGAGAGAAAAGGAGGAAGGACCCTACGTCAAAAGTGCTCCCTTGCATAAAATTCAGCTGCAGAACACTAAAAAGGAGCTGTTACTCACCTGTGCCTTATGGGCAAAATATGAGCACTTACCTTTTAGAAGGATCTTACTTTATTTAAATTATTTAAAGTTAATCAGTTGCTCTTTAATATTGTCAAACAGGAGAGGCATGACTGTTTTTAAAACAACAAATTATTGTCTGATGTGATAGTCTACATTATTATATTTTGTTAATTGTTCAAAAGCATTGTACATGGTAAGTGTTGTCTCATTTCACAGTTAAGAAAACAGGAGATCAGAGAAGTTAAGTAAATTACCCCTAAACACATGGATGAATATCCAGGTCCATGTATCATCAAAGAATGTCCACTTTGCCTACCTTCCAGACACTTTTAATCCAAAGGCAGAGAAAACACTAATAGAGGAGCTATTCTAGACTTAATTCTGAACACAAAGAAAGAAGCAATCGGACATGTGGAAACCTCAGGAAACTTGAGCCAAACTGACTATATTATCCTGGAATGTGTGAAATAGAGGAAGACAACACAAGGCAGAGTCGGGCATAAGCTGGAGACTTCAGGAAAATAGATTTAAAAACATGAAAAAGAGAAGCATTAGGACATCTTCACTCAAGGATGCAAAAAGAGAATTAAATGATTTGTGAAGAAAGACAGGAAATGACATCTGACTATATGCATTAAACAATCTCAATGCCACACAAAATGTACCCCAAGAACTGTAATTTTGAGAGTTCTCTCTGAGCACAAATCAAGCCAGTTAAAAAGGGATGGGGACACTGGAAGGAGAAACACAAAGCCAAAATGAATAGAAGACAGTCAGGTGACTCTGCACTCACAGTGCCATAGCATCCATAAGATCCAATAATGACCAGCCACTCATTCACTATTTATTCTATGCCATAACGTGACAGGCATTGTGCTAGGCACTGGAGATCTAGTGTTTGCCAGAACTCCCACGTCCCCTGCTCTCTGGGAGCTTATGTCCTCCTGAGGCCAATCAATAGACGTTGGCCTACAAAAAATTGCAATTAGAAATTGTGATAAATACTGTAAAGAAAAAACATAGGAAGCTTAGAAAAAGGAGGCCATGACCTAGAATGGGGTCTCAAGGTTGAATTTTTCTGAGGCAGAATTAACATGTGTGTGTGTGTGTGTGTGTATGTGTGTGTGTTTAGAATAATACCACCCAAACTGGGAATGACATGTGAGGAGGCTCCCAAGGGAAAAGGCTAAGTCCAGCCAAGAGCCAGAAGTGCCAGCTATGACAGGACATGGAGGCTGGGTCAGGGAGGCCTCTCGAGTCCTTGGATGGATCCAGGCCGGAACATCACGTGACCAGATTTGCATTTCTAAAGCTCACTCAGGCTACAAAATGGGAAACAAAGAAGAAAACCAATTATAATGTGGTAATAGTCCTGGCAAGAGAGGAAGGCAGCTTGGGCCTGAGGGCTGCAATGGTATTGGAGCAGAACAGATAGATTGAGCGACATTTAAGAAGCAAAATCACCACAGTTGAGTGCCTGGGTGCTGGATTTGATAAGGGTATGTGGGAAAGTTAAGGTCACTGATGCTATCTGAACTAACTTATACTTATAGCTTTTCCATTTTTGTGGGATCTGGGGGTGGGTAACGGGGTAGGAGGGTCTTAATGACTTTTAGTTTCTTTTATTCCATAATAATCCCCTCTGGTTTTTTTTTTCTCCCATTTATATGTTAGTAAAACAAGATCATTTAGCCTATAGAGTATCTCCTACACTGCATTTGACTGATTATTTCCTGTGTTATTTTTCACTTGTTCCTCGACCTGCCAGGTTTCCTGTAAAATGGTAGCTCTGAAGGCTCGATTGACTCTGGTTCAAATCATTTTTCCCTTTTGACCAGAATGCTTCATAGGTTGGGCCATGTGCTTCCTGTTACCTCACATCCCAAGAAGCACCATGTCAGCCTCGGCCCTTTCAGTGATGCTGGGATGGATGTCTGGGGGTGTCAGTCAGGTCAACATGGTGCCTCCCTTATGAAGTTCCTCTTCTATCTTTCACTTAATGGTTTTAGCACCCACCAATGGAAGTTGCCTCAATCCACTAAAATAAAACCTACTTAGATAAAAGAATAAAAGTGCATGGAGATTTTTAGCACAATGTGAGAATCTTCAAGGAATCAAATCTAACGGCCTGACTCCAGCTTCCCCAACTTGGACTCCATCTCCCAAGCTACTCTGATTTCCAGAAGCTCTGGATACAGCTTCTCAATGGCTCCCTTAATTCTTCTGACTCCATGTGTAAACACCAAAGTCCTATCTTCCATCCCTTTTCTTTTCTCTTTCTACCGTCTCTTTTGGGTAAATTGCAACCATTCCTCGCAAACTTCTATCAGCTCTATGCAAACATCTTACAAAACCATAACTCTAGCCTCAATCTGAGTGGCAATTTTCAGTTGCCAACTAGTCCCTCCCTGTGCTATAAATCACGCATGTCACCTTTAATCTCCAAACCACCTTCACACCCTTCTCTCTCTGCCAAGCATATCATGATTCTCTCAATCACCATTGACTACTCCTCCTACTCCCCCTCCCTAACTATCTACATCAATAAGTTGACAAGTCTGTGCAATCTTCCTCCAACACATCACTCTCATTTTTCTCTTTCCAAACTGCAGCCACCCTTCTAGCACAGGTCATTATCTCTTGCCTAGACTATTGCAAATAGCTTCTTAATAGCTCTCCCAGCTTCTGGGTCCTGCTCTGTCCAATCCATCCTAACCCAAGGGCCAATAAAAGCCCCTAAAAGCACAGCTAGAGTCATGTATTTCTCCTGCTCAAACAGCTTCACTTTCTGCCCATTAGCTACTCGAGGAAATACAAGCTGTTCATACCACATCCAATCTGTCTCTTTTGCCCTAACAGACTTTTTTCCTCCCACATTATTCAGTCCCACACCACTTGGCCACTGCTGGTCTCTGAGCCTCTGCCCACGGGTCGTGCCTATAGTTAATACCTTGTTCCTGATGCCCAAACCATCCTTGATGACTGCCAACCTACGCAATCTTTTTCCTCCTTGCTAAGTGACATATATATATATATATATATGGCCAATTATTTGAATCACTGAGGTATTATATTCTCTTTGTAACAAATTCCCCTTTCATTCTCTAATTTTACCACCCTATGGGAATAATTTAGTGTACTTACTTCCTTCCATAATTGCTCTTTACATAAAAAATAGTTGCACAAAGATACATATTTGGTGAATAACTCAGCTTATAAAGATATCATATTATATACATGGTATATAATATACACATACATATTATTCTGCAACTATTTTTTTCTCATATAATTTATATGGCCATGTTTTCACCTCCATTTATAGAGATCCACTTCATTCATATTAATAGTTGTCTCAAATACTATAATATAGATAGTACTTAATTAATTCTGCCATTCCCAAGGTTGAGCATGAAGTTTATCCCTTTTTTAAAACTATTACAAACAAGGCTGAAATAAATATGTTTGTATGTAAATCATTATAACTTACTACTTTTTTGTCAAATCAATTGCCAGAAGTGAATTACTGGTTCTAATGACATGTACATTTTAAATCTAATAAAGTACAGCCAGATTACTTTCCAAAAGTAATAATGTACTCTTAATGACAATAGCATATGAAGACAAGTATTTATTTTTCAAAAAAACACTTTTCTAATAATGTGTTAAATTTTTGTCTTGCTGCTGAAAAATGGTGTCTCAGAAAGTTTAGCATTACATACCTTTGTGAATGCTTTCTTTATTTTGTCATCTTACATATCTTCCTTTCCTCTGAAACCCTTGTAGCACATTTTTTGTCCTTTTGAGGAACTTTTCATATTATATTTCATACTGAATTGAGTTTTCTTATTTTATATCTCTACCACATTATAGGTTAAAAAGGAAAGGTCTCCTATCTTACCTATTCTTATCACTTCCATAATGTTAGCACAGTGGCAGTGCATAAGAGATGCTCCAATTTTTGTTTAATAGAATCCAGTTGACCAGTGAGAGAAATGGGAATTCAAGGTTAGGAATTAAATGTGTATGACTCTGTGTTCTCTTAGAGGAAATTGCAAGTTGATTGCTGCAAAATTCTATCACTGACAAAACAGTTAAAGAAACAGCTATATGATGTTCACTTATCAAATCTACTGCTGGAACATCCAGGGTAGGTAAAGCCAATCAACAAGAGTATGACAACATCGCGATGTTTATAAGCCAGAACCCTGGGCAGAAGCAAATCCAAAAGGAAGCTCCACATAGTAAGAAAAGTACTTTTCATTTGTAGGTACCTCGTTTTAAGGTAAACTCAGATAAAATGCTTACCAGTGGGTAAAAGATAAAGAAAGATTATAGTTCAGCATAAAAGTGACTTGATAACACCTAAAAGGCAACAGAGATAACATACATTGAATATGTCTATATTCAGTGTTTTGAGAGTTGCCTTGCATTCATATGTGATCCAATTTTACATACACACGCACACACACACTCACATACATCATTGTGAGGTAGATACTATTTTTATTATTATTGTTTTATTCCATTTGTTATACAAGGGCTGTCCGGAAAGTATCCAGCCATGTAATATGAAAAATGAAGACATTTATTAAAGAAGATACCAGACACTAGAAACATTGTACATAGGACAATAATGCCTCAGTCCCCTTCAAAGTGGGCACCTTGGGACCACACAGAGTTCTCCCAATGTCTCTTCCACTGTTCAAACATTCTGCAAAATCCTTTGTTGAAACCACCGTCAGCTGCCTTGTCATATCGTCCTGAATCTCATTGATGGTCTGAAATCTCTTCCCTTTCAAAGGTGATTTTACTTTGGGGAAAAGCCAGAAGTCGCAGGGCACCAAATCTGGGCCACGGGGGGGCTGAGTCACCTGGGTGCTTGAGGTTTCGTGAAAACACTCTGCGGGAGATGTGATGCATGGGCAGGCACATTGTCGTGATGAAGATGCCAGTCACCAGTTGCCCATAGCTGCGGCTGATTTCATAGCATTGCATCTCTCAACCAGCAAAGAACATTGAGGGAGTACTCCTTATTAATTGTTTGACCTGGAGGAGTACACTGGTGATGGACAACACCTTCCCAGTCAAAAAACACAGTTCACATGGTCTTGATCTTGCTGCTACTTCGCTGGGCCTTCTTCCAAGGTGGAGAACCAGGCGACTTCCATTGGGACGAGTGGGCCTTTGTTTCCAGATCATAGCTGCAGACCTACAATTCATCTCTGGTTATGACGTTCTTGAGGAAATCTGGTTCATTGGTAGCAGTTTGAAGCAAGTCATTAGCAAATGCAGCCCGATGTTCCTTCTCCACTGGTAGCAGAAGTGGTGGAATGCATTTTGCCACAACACATTTTATGACAAGATCCTGCACCAAAATCTCGGACAGAGTAGTTTTTGGAATCCCAGATCAGCTTCTAACTCTCACACTATCAGTCACTGATCTTTGTTGATTGCAGCCTGTTCACATTTAACATTCTCAGGTGTTCTGCTTTTTGCAGGCCTTCCAGAACGTGCATCACTTTCAACAGATTTTCAACTATCTTTGAAGCATTTGTGCCACACTTTTATTTGCATTGCACTCATTGCACTGTCCCTGAAAGCCTTCTCAATCATCCAAATGGTTTCCACGGAGGAATGTTCAAGCTTAATGCAAAATTTGATGCAGATTTGTGCTCTACTTACTCAGTCATTTTGAGTACAACAGCCACACAGCACACATGCTCACTCAGCGGCATCTAGCACCCACTAACTAGTACAGAGATGTTGTCATTGTTCATGCATGAGCATTTCAGTCCACTCTCCTTGGCTGCCAGGTTATTATACGTTGATTTCGTGCAAATCATTCTCATTAGATTAACAATGGCTGGATACTACCCAGACAGACTTCATATATGAGGAACCAATGTTCCCAAGATCATAAATTGTACATATAGGGGAACTGAGTTGGATGCCCAGATCTGTCAGGTGTCCTCAAACCATGGCCTGTGGGCCACATGTGGCCCACTGGGGACATTTATCTGGCCTGCCGGGTGTTTTTGCCAATGCTTCCTGTCCTGCTTAGCAACCACTCATCCCGGGCCCACAGTGCGCATGTGTAGAATGTGCACCGCACTCTCCAATGGCCCTCCAACAGTCTGAGGGACAGTGAACTGGCCCCCCTGTTTAAAAAGTTTGAGGACCCCTGGTCTAGGCTGTCTATAATTCCTTACCTATACAGACACAAAAAAATTAATACCAGATAATGCCTTGTCAGAAGTGCTGCAGAAACTATAATTTCATTAAGGAGAGAATAGAAGGCTGCCACCCAAACCAGTCCATAATTAGCACTTACTGTGCTAGCACAGAAGTTAGAATCTCCTCAGAGTCAAAAACCCAGGAAAAAAAAAACAAAACAGCAATGTTCTACTCCATGCACTTACTGTTAATTCATAAAGACAAAAAGAAAAAGCCCAAAGATGACAAAGATTCACTTTCAAAACATGTAAATCATGTAAATCTAACAGAGTAAGTAACAAAATACATCTACCAAGTACAAACAGTATAGTCACTTAAAACTGTGGTAAAGTTCAGTTTCTAAATATTTTTTTTTCTGGCTGACTACACCCTGTGTCTTTTGAACTTGAGCCACCTGTCATAAAATAACAAGTGTTAAATGCCACATTAGCACTTCCTTGCTGTTTGCTCAGAGCTTCAACCAGCTCTTTTAAGTTCATTCTGTCTAATTCTCCTGTTTTCTAAAGTTACCAATGTCTGCTGTTCTCTTAAATATTGGCCTTTTCATTTTCTCTTCCTTCCTCCTTCAGCCAATAAGGCATTGATACAGAAGGCATTTCCATTCATTCTCCTCAACCAGATTGAAGAAGACCCTTCTTTTCTGGGTAGAAAATTGTCGATGGGCTCACTTAAATTCTGATTGATCAGCAAAAGGAAGCATCTCACATTGTTAGCAGGATACTGGGGTACTTGCAAAGGAAAGAAGTTTTATAGGTATGTTCAGAAGGTACATGTCTCTCTTCCAAGGAGGGAAAACTACAGCAGGAACATCAAGAGGAGAAATCATACTGTGTCTTGTATCATAGGTAGTGAACAGGATTTTACTGAGCACATATTAATGGCAAAGTATGAAAGAAATCCCCAAGAGAGCAAAATAATAAATTCATCCTCTTTCCTTTCCCCCCTCTGCAGACTTTACCTGCAGTAGCTGTATGTCCCCATCTCATCTAGGTAATGGTATCACATCAAAGTGCTCATGTTATTAAGTGGCACTTGTTGAAAGAGTGATTATCCACAAGTGTTATCAAATCAGCGCATGTGTGTCAACCACCAGCAGAGGCCAAGATGTATTAAGTGAAGTGACCAAAGGGCAGCAATAAAGGCTATTCCTTAAAGGGCAGTTGAACCAGAAAGCCATTTCTCAATGGATTCGAGGCTAAATAGTATCAAAGTAAGTGGCAAAAAAATTTAGAAGTTTCTCCACTAGTTCTCAGGAGGGAGGAAGAGATGATTTAAGACAGGAGAATAGACAGCCCAGTGGTGGGTTTGAGGTGGGGTGGGGTTAACACAATCAGATGGAGGCAGAAGATGAAAAACGAAAGTGACAGTGAGATGAATTATTAATTTCCCAAGACCCAAATTTGCTTCAATTGGATGTGGAGCTATGACTCAGAGATTCGATAGACAGAACCAAAATGATCTTGCTGGTTCCATTTGCTGTAATTCATTTAAAACAGGCCTTGTACTACTATATGGATGGACCATAACATATCAGAACAAGTTATATCTTTCTATATTTTGTTTTGTCATTGCAATGACATATAATCACTTTATTAATTTTAATTAAAATCTAGTTTATTGTAATCTGATTTCTTCTGAGTCTTAGTTCCTGATCTAGGCTAACAGACTAAGCCATATTAAGACGATAAATTTAGAAGGGTCTCCAGGTAAACAATAGACTTCTCCCATTTGGTATTTATACTTATGAAAACATACCGTTGGTATTTTCATTTATTTGGATTTCCTTAAGGTAATTAAATCAGTCTACTTCCTTTATGCCACATGTGAAGAAACATTTTAGCTTTTGCTGTTCTAACAAACATGCTATTCCATCGTCCATAGAAAGCAAAAGTCAATCAGAAACAAGTGTTAAGTCCAAACATGTTTTTATCTTTTAGTTCAATTAGTCAGCCGTATAGAGTAGGAAGGAAGAATGGAGGACAAAAGGAACATCATAGTAAGTATTGTGCCAAATGCTTTGGAGCAAAATCTTTTTAATCTTCACAGAGATTTTAAGAGGTAATTATTATGAGAAAATGGCCATTCGGAGAAGTTAATTATACGAAGTCACACAGCAAATATGTATCTGTTCTGGATCCTAAATTCATGTTTAAATCAGGAGAACACATTAATAAACTGTTTACTCAAAAAATACACATATCAGTGGAGGTTTCTTAAGCTTTAGCTTAGAAAAGACACTAAAGCAAGGCAGGGATAAGGAAAAAGATGTTTAAACCATAAGAGGGAAGATCTCAAGTAAGCAGGTAAAGAGAACAAACAAAACCAGTGTGAAAAAAATAAAAGGCAATTCTAAACATATACAGGCAGAACTCAGTACAGACAGAGGGGAAAAAAGAAGAGAGGAAAGTAGAGATGGGGAGAGGTGGGGAGATTAAACTGAAAGCTGAAGTCTAAGAACCAAAAAAAGAAAGCACCATAGACATCACTGGGTCACATCTAATGAGGGGGAGAAGACATTCATAACTCTAAAAGTCAATGGTCTAAAACTGTCACACTCAAGAGGAACCTAAGGAGAATGACAACTAAATGTAATGTGGTATCCTGGATGAAATCCAGAGTAGGAAAAAAAGAAAAGACAGGGAAAAACTAAAGAATTCTGAATAAAGTATGAACTTTACTTAATAATAATGTATCAGTATTATTCACTAATTGTGACAAATATACCATGATGTAAGATGTTACTACTAGGGAAAACTACATGCAAGGCAAAGGAGAACTCTCTGTATTACCCATGCAATTTTTTTAAACCTAAAAGAATTCTAAAATAAAGTATTTCTAAAATAAAATATTTCTAAAAGAAGTCAATGGTCTGGAAACATATTTTTATGGTAGCATTGTCCAAAGAAAATCCTAGGAGCATAGATCCAAGGCTCCCAACACTACCTTCAAGAGGGGTAAGGAATTAAGTTATAAACAAAATATTGCTACAGGTCTTGATACCACCGAGGTATATTCAGTGGTATACACATACAAATACACATATAAATAATCTACTTATTGAGAAATTAAGAGAACTGTGCCTTAAACACACACACAGGTACACATTTCTTTAGAGTTACCAAAAATCTGAGATTTACCCTTGTTTAATTTTGTGAATTCAGGAAATCAAATAACCTTCTGTTTATTTAAACAAATTACCTGGAAAATTCAGGCTTAATCAAGTAATACCAATTAAGCATCTATTTAAGCATACTAAACTTCTGTACCTAGAGAAAGCCAAGAACATCAGACCAAATGTGTAATTAACTAGCAGTTCACATTCTGTAGATGGATGATCTTGCATCCAAAGGGAAAAAATTAATAGAACCTCATTGCCACTGCTATTAATATTATCAATAAAACTGTAATACCATTAAGCAGAAAAGGGTTCAGTGGTAACAGAATCACTGTACATATACATAGTTCAGTAACCAGCCACTAACCAATATACCAGCTACTTAACAAAGGGCCCCAAAATACAGGTATAGGGAGAGAATATCCCCACAATACCCTGAATATCTCCTTCTGCCTGATCTTTGCACACCTGAAAAGATACTTCCGTCTCTTTGCAACAATCTTGCATCTCCCATCAGGCAACTGAACCCGAAAAATTTGAAAGGGACCTAAGGCTTACTGTGGCCATTTGAGTTCACATAAAATCAGGACACTTTCAAAGGAATCTATTGAGTGTCAGGTTTGAGTCAAGGTTTTAATTTCACAGTAGATTTAACCGAAGAGATTTAATTTTACCAAATTAAAAACGCATGCCTTACAACAACCCCCAAACCCTCCAGGAGTGAACTCAGAGAAAGTTTGATCAGAGAGTAAACTAGAAAGAAAAAGACAAGATGCTAGATGCCTTATTTTAAAAACCTCAGAAGCTCAGGATGGCGGAAAATGGGAGAATTAACACTCTGTAAAAAGGATGGCATCCTTGATGACTGGAGACAATTTCTCCAATCAAAGAACACCCGTCTGCCCTCAGGACACTCCTCTACAGTCCACTTTTATATATGTGCAACACGAATTGTGTCCAAGCAACTCCAAGAAATCAAAAGGAGGAGAGTGATGGCTAATATTATAATCGATAACATGCTATGCTACTGTCTTCTATGCATGTGGATGTGGGTGAGATAGTGAGAGAATAAAAACCACCTGTGAAAACAATAATCATGTAAAGGAAAGAAGAAGAGGGCTGTAGAAGGGTTGAGGGAGGAAGCAAGGTAACAGATATATCAGCTGATGAGAAAAATGCCAAAAAGAAAATAAAATGAGCAATGGCTGATATTAATACATAACTAGCATGTGGCAGACACCCCAATAGGCCCATCCATACATTATCTCATCTTCCAATGATCCTACAATCTAGGTATCATTCAAATTGTAAGATGGAAAAACAGAGGGTAACTGAGATTACCTTGCTTGCTCTAGGAACAGTTTGAAATTTTAGGTACAAGAAAAAATTCAAGATCAGTTTAATCTCCTCAGCCTTTGCTTTTTCCATTATACTATCCTACCTGTCCAAAGAAGAAAGCTAGCACCTAGGTAATGTAATCAGTAAGACAAAATGAGTTCCAAAAAAACTCACATATGTGTATTAAACCTTACATCCAAGTTGTAAACCTTATATCCAGTTTGTAAACTCCTTAAAACAAGGACCAACTAGTTCATGTGCTTCTGGGGAAAATAATATTTTACATTTATATAAATATGATGCATCAAAACATATGTTTTCATTAAAAATTCAGTTTGCAAGAGCTAAACTGAGCCATTCCACCAATAAAATAAAACAATGGTGCTCTGTTACATAGCAAAAAGTGGACCGGTTTGTCTGTGGATTGGTAGACTTATGACTGTGCATTTTATTGCTTGTACAGTATACATTAATTAAAATAATTAACTAAATAGATATATAAATCATAAAGAAAAAACTGGGCACTCATTTCCACTTTTGCTTATGCAGGATGTAGCAGATCAAGACTGCTTTTAAGAACAATATGAACCTTTAGTTAAACTAATAAAAGTAAATTGTTTGCAGGATTTGGATTGCTGCTAAGGAAAGTGAAGCTTGACAGGTCAAAATCCAGGAGAGAAGGAAATTCAATAAGTGAAACCAAATACTCTGTGTCCAGCTTCTCTCCTTCTGGCATATATATTTTCTTTGCTATGAGGAGAGACTGAGAAGCTAAGAAGAGGGGGCTGCTATGAAATCGCAGAAGTCTTTCAGGGTTGAGGGGTCAAAAATTGCAGTCTGGGTCCTGATTCAGGCAGAAGTTGAGAGGCCAAGACCCCCTAAAGAATGAAGCTGCAAAGAAGTAAGACCATTAAGTAATGGCTTTTCCCTTAGTGCATTACTAAATACTCAAGCAGCACAGGGAAAGAGACTAAAAGGCCAATAAGAAATAATTGAGTAGAGTGATGGTTACCAGAGGATAGGAAGGGTATATGGTTAATGGCTGCAAAAATATAGTTAGATAGTTAGACTGAATAATACTTGATACCACAAAAAAGTGAGTATAATCGATAATAAGTTAGGGTATACTTTAAAATAATTAAAGAATGAAATTGGAATGTTCCTATACAAAGAAATGATAAATGCTTGAGGTGGTGGGTACCCCAATTACCCTGATTTGATTAATACACTTTGCATGTCTGTTGCAAAACATCACATGTAGCCTATAAAGACATACAACTATTATGTACCAATAGTAACTAAAAATAGAAAATAAAATTAAAAGATAGAGAATAAAATAAGAAAAAGCTGAAAAGCAGAGTGAAATTTTAGCAATGTCATGGCACATAAAACAAAGTCTAATGGTGAATAAAAGTAAAAAATGGAATTCAGGACCTACCAACAAAGAGGAACCCTAGGAAATTCCTCAGGCTGCAGTTTGGGAGCTTGAAGGAATATACACTGAGAGTGGAAATGACCCAAAGGAAAGACCAAGGTGGATATAAACTGTAACTTCAGCTGCAGTCCTTATCAAAGTCCCCTCATGCTGTAATTAGAACGAGGTGATCTATTCTACCCTTCATGCCTGTCAAGAGACACAGTGAATCATTTCTTAATGTATATTATACCATCTAGAGCTTCTTTATTTGATTATATGTAGTGTAAAAGATTGACTAAAAATTAGCTGATATAACAATAAGATCGAGAAAAAAATTGATCCCTTGATCAATAGAGACAGATCCACAGGTAACCCAAACTTTCAAGTTATCAGATATAGACTTTAAAATGGCTGGGATTAACAGTCAAAAGCATGTATAACAAGATGAAGAACGCCAAAGAAAATTAGAGCTTAAAATAAGATATAAATTTTAGAAATAAAAAATTAAATAGCTAAAATTAAGAATTCAAGAGTAACATAACAGCAGATTGGGCACAGATTAATAGAGGATTAATGAACATAAAGATAGATCAGTAAAAATCTTACAGCACAGGAAAAAAAATAAGGATGGAAAACACACAAAAGAGTGGAGAGGGTATATGAAACCCAGTGTAACTGTCTAACAGATGTGCATTCAAATTCCCAAAAAGAGAAAAGAGAAAGAAGTAGACAAAATTAATATGCGAAGAAACAATAGCTAAGAATATTTCAAAACTGAAAAAATGCATCAAGCCACTTAAGCACTACAAATCTTAAGTGTAAAATGCAAAGAGTATTATAGTAAAGGTACATTATTGTAAAACTGCTGTACACCAAAAACAAAGTGAAAATCTTCAAAGCAACCAGAGAGAAAAGACAGATTAATATCAAAGTAGCAACAATATGATGAATTCTCAACAGAAACAGTGAAATCCAGAAAATTATGGAATAGCACTTCTAATGTGCTAAAAGTATATATCAAAGTAGAATTCTACACTCAGAAGACACATCATTTAAAACTGAAGTTTCATAAAAACACAAAGGGACAGAATCTATCACCAGTAGCCTCATATTAAAGAAATAGTAAAGTTGTTCGGGCGGAAGAAAAATGATAATTAAAAGAAGTACAGAAATTCAGGGAGAATCAAAACACAATACTATTTTGTTGAGGATTTTTGCATCTATGTTCATAAGGGATATTGGTCATGCAGTTTTCTTTTGTGTGTATTTGTGTCCTTTACCGGCTTTGGTATCAGGGTGATGGTGACTTTGTAAATGAGTTAAGGAGAATTCCTTTCTTCTCAGTGTTATAGAATAGTTTAAGTAGAATGGGTACCAATTCTTCTTTGTAAGTGAAGTCTTGTGCATCTGTCTGTTCTGGGGCTTTTTCTTTTTTTCTTTTCCTTTTCTTTTCTTTTTTTTTTTTTTTTTTGTTGTTGGGAGAGTTTTTATTACTGTGTCAATATTGTTACTTGTTGTTGGTCTGTTTGTGGTTTCTATGGTTTCATGTGTTCACAAAAATTTATCCATTTCCTCTATATTATATTTTCTGGGGTTAAAATATGTGTAGAATTAAAATTCATGACAGTGATAACTCAGAAGTAAGGAGGAGGTAAATATTTTAAGAACTTAGCTTTATCCGAAAAGCAGTAAAAGTATTGATTTTTATTAGCGTCTCATAAGTAAAGGATCCATATTGTAATCTCCAAGGTAATAACTAAAATAATAACAGAAATATAAACTTACCAGTTAATAGAAGGGAACATTGAAATGCTTTTGTAAAACACACAATTTATACAAAAGTAGGCAAGGACATTTAGAAAGTAGTATACAATATAGGTAGTCAAAATAAAAGATAAAAGTAAGGTGACAGGAAACCAAATATAAATAATCTTATTAAAGTTAAATGGAATAAATACTCCAATTACAAGAAAAAGATTGGCAAGTTGAATAAATATATCTCAACAATATCTTGCTTACATGACATATTTTTTTTTTTTGGTTTTTATGCTCTTCCAAGGTCTCAGCCTCCATTTTCTCCCTATTCACTCATCCCCCCTGGGCTCTGGCTACCGTCTTATGGGACCTGGATCAGAGCAAGAGACATGACAGCCCACTGCCCAAGACCTCCTTCTTTCCCATTCAATTGTGTGTCATTGCAGGTTGACGACCTGATTCTTTTGTGTGTGTGTGATGGTTGGTGGGGGAGCATGTATAAATCAGCTGAGGCATTTACATTTCTTTGTGTTAGGAATATTCCAATTCCACTCTTTTAGTTACTTTAAAGTACACCCTATTATTTATACTACTATACTTTATATAGTATGCCCTAACAGTGATTATACTTACTTTGCAGTGCTATTCACATATTGTTCATTCTATCGAACAATCTAACTATATTTTGCACCCATTAACCATCCCCACCTTATCCCCGCTTCCCCACTACCCTTCCCAGCTTCTGGCCTGTCTCTTCACAGTCTTTTTAAATTTTTTCATTTATTTATTTATTTAGTGGCTTAAGACAACATACATTTATTCCCTTACAATTCTATAGTTCAGAAGTCCAATTGCTTTTCTTTAAATTATTACAGATGCACAATAGTTGTATATCTTTCAAGAGTACATGTGATGTTTTGATACAGGTATGCGATGTAAATTAATCAAATCAGGGTAATTGGGGTATCCATCACCTCAGGCATTTATCATTTCTTTGTGTTAGGAACATTCCAACTCCACTTTTTCCCTTATTCCCTTCCCAGCCTCTGGTAACCATCATTCCAATCTCTGTCTCCATGAGATCAGTTGTTTTTAATATTTAGCTCCCACATATGAGTGAGAATGTACAAGATTTGTCTTTCTGTGATTGGCTTATTTCACTTGACATAATGTTCTCCAGTTCCATGCATGTTGTTGCAAAATGGTAGGATTTTGTTCCTTTTTATGGCTATATAATATTACATTGTGTATATATACCACATTTTATTTATCCATTCATGGATATTTAGGTTGATTCCAAATCTTGGATATTATGAATAGTACTGCAATAAACATGGGAGTACAGATATCTTTTCAATATACTGAATTCCCCTCCTTTGGATATATACCCAGGAGTGGGATTACTGGGTCATATTATAGTTCTATTCTTAGTTTTCTGAGTAACCTCCATACTGTTCTCCAAAGCAATTGCACATATTTTACATTCCCACAGTGAATGATGGTTCCCCTTTCCCCACATCCTCACCAGCAATCATTATTGCCTGTCTTTTTGATAAAAGCCATATTAACTGCAGTGAGATAGTATCTTATTGTAGTTTTGATTTGCATTTCTCTGATGACTAAATATATTGAGCGTTTTTTCATACATCTATTAGCCACTTGTATGTCTTCTTTTGAGATACGTCTATTCAGATCCTTTGCCCATTTTTTAACCAGATTATTTGATTTCTCCCTATTGAATTGTTGGAACTCTTTATATATTATAGTTATCAATCCCTTGACAGATGAGTAGTTTGTAAATATTTTCTCCCATTCTGTGGGTTTTCTCTTCCCTTTGTTGATTGTTTCCTGTGCTGTGCAGAAGCCTTTTTGCTTGATGTGATCCCGTTTGTCAAATTTTGCTTTGGTTGCCTATGCTTTTAGGTATTATTCAAGAAATCATTACCCAGCTGATGTCCTGAAGCATTTCCCCAGTGTTTTTATTTTAATAGTTTCATAGTTTGGGGTCTTATATTTAAGTATTTAATTAATTTTGACTTGGTTTTTCCATATGGCAATAGATAAGGGTCTAGTTTCACTCTTCCGCATATGGATATTCAGTTTTCCCAACACCATTTATTGAAGAGACTGTCTTTTCACCACTGTATGTTCTTGGCACTTTTGTGAAGATACATTCACTATAGATGTTTGGATTTATTTGGGAGTTCTCCATTCTGTTCCACTGGTCTATGTGTCTGTTTTTATATGAGTACCATGAGGTTTTGATTATTACAGCTCTATAGTGTAATTTGAAGTTGGGTAATGGGATTCCTCCAGTTTTGTTCTTTTTGCTCAGGATGGGTTTGGCTATTCTGAGTCTTTTGTGATTCCATATAAATTTTAGGAATTATTTTTCTATTTCTGTGAAGAAATTCATTGGAATTTCTATTTCTGTGAAGAAATTCATTATTTGTTTTTATGTGGATTGCATGAATCTGTAGATTGCTTTGGGTTGGGTAGTATGGACATTTTAACAATATTGATCTTTGCAATCCATGAGCATGGAAAAATATTTCCATTTTGGTGTGTCTTCTTCAATTTCTTTCATCAGTGTCTTATAATTTTTCTTGTAGAGATCTTTCACTTCTTTGGGTAAATTTATTCCTAGGTATTTTATTTTATTTGTAGTTATTGTAAATGGGATTACTTTTTTGGTTTCTTCTTCAGATTGTTTACTATTGGCATATAGAAATGTCACCGATTTTTATATATTGATTTTGTACCTTGCAACTTCACTGAATTTATCTATTTATCAGTTCTAGCAGTATTTTTGTGGAGTCTTTAAGTTTCTCTAGATATAAGAGCATGACATCTGCAAACAAGGATAATTTGACTTCTTCTGTTCAAACGTGAATGCCCTTTCTTTATTTTCTTATCTGATTGTTCTAGCTAGAACTTCCAGTACGATGTTGAATAACAGGGGTGAAAGTGGGCATCATTGTCTTGTTCTGGATCTTAGAGGTAAGGTTTTCAGTTATTCCCTATTCAGTATGATACTACCTGTGTCTCTGTCCTATTTGGCTTTTATCATGTTGAGAGAAGTTCTTTCTATACTCAGTTTTTTGAGAGCCTTTATCATGAAGGGATGTTGAATTTTATTGAATGCTTTTTCATCATCAACTGAAACGATTACATGGTTTTTGTCCTTCATTCTGTTGATATGATGTATCACATTGATTTGCATATTTTGAACCATTCTTGCATCCCCTACTTAATCATAGTAAATAATCTTTTTAATATATTGTTGAATTCAGTTTGTTCATTTTGTTGAGGATTTTTACATCTATGTTCATCAGAGATATTGATCTGTAGTTTCCTTTTCTTGGTGTGTCTTTGTCTATTTTGGTATCAGGATGATATAGACCTCATAGAATGAGTTGGAAGTGTTCCCTTCCCCTTGATTTTTTGGAATAAATTAAATAGGCTTGGGAAAGATGTAAAGCAACTAGAGCTCTCAAAGATTATTTATAAGAATGAATATTTGAAAAATAGGCTATGACCCAGGAATTCTATTCCTAATACATAAGTACATATGTCCAATAAAAGACATGTACGAGAATGTTCATAGCAATGCTATTTATACTCATAATATCCCTTAACCAGAGTCAATCCAATGGTACATGAATAGAAGAATGAGTAAATACATTATGGAAAAATCACACAAAGTAATACAATTTGAAATTCAGTAATACAGTTCTGTAATATCCTTGAACAATGCAGGGGTTAGAGGCACTAAACCCCACACAGTCATAAATATGTGTATAACTTTTGATTCCCCAAAACAGTAGGCAAATAGCTTACTGTTGACCCGAAGTCTTACTGATAACATAGTCAATTAATATGTATCTCTGTATATTTCCTATATACTGTATTCTTACAATAAAGTAAGCTAGAGAAAAGAAAATATTATTAAGAAAATCATCGGAAGAGACAATACATTTACTATTTATTAAGTGGAAGTATGGATCGTCATAAAGGACTTCATCCTCATTGTCTCAATGTTGAGTAGGGTGAGAAACAGGAGGAAGAGGAGGGATTGGTCTTGCTGTCTCAGGGGTGGCAAAGCAGTACCAGGGGGAGGAAGAAGAGGCAGACACGCCTACTATAACTTTAGGGAAATACATTGAAATTTCCATCTGACACTTTCGCTTTTCCATTTCTCCAAAAATGTTTCTATATACTGCCGATATTTCTTCCTCCGTTTGCTTTAGTTTCGGAGCCTGTATCATAGAAAGGTTTATGTTGTAAAAGAAGTCAAAAGCAATCTTGAGTAATCAGAACCCTTCTGCCAGATTGTCTAATGTCAATTTGTTTTCTTTTTTAAACTTTTAAAATATTTTTATTTGAAAAATATTAAGGGAGTAAAAGTGTTTTTGTTACATGGATGAATTATATAATTCTGAAGTCTGGGCTTTTAGTGTGCCCCTCACCAATATAGTGTACATTGTACCCAACAGGTAAGTTTTTATCCCTCACCCCTCTCTCACCCTCCCTCAATTTGTTTTCTGACACTGCATCACATGTCTTCTATATCTTCTTCCTCATCATCTGGCACTGTTTTGGAAGCATTCTTCTCCCCCAGGTCATTCTCTGTTAATTCTTCTGGTGTGGTGTCTATTAGCTCTTCATTTTCTCTAAGATCCATATCTTGAAACCCTTCACCCCCTATCTTTTTTACTATATCCCCAATCTCTTTTACGACTTCCTTGACTGGCTCTGTTCTAAATCCTATGAAGTCATGTCCAACATCTGCACACAGTTTTCTTCAGCAGTAATTTATAAATTTGGGTATGATGGCTTTCACAGCTTTTACTATAACAATGATGATGGCTTCAATGGTGTGATCCTTCCAGACTTCCACAGGGTGCTGTCTATCGGGGTTCTCTTTCATTAGTGTTGACAATCCTTTCCATAGAGTACTTCCTGTAATGAGCCTTAAAAGTCCTTATGACCTCCTGATCTAGAGGCTAAATTAGAGATTAAAGCTGAAAGTTAATAAAGTTGAATAGGAAAATGACAACCTTGAATAAGCTTGAAAAATCTAATTTATATTTTTACCCAATACCATCAGGGTTTTTGATAATGTGCAACTAAATCTCAGATTTCCACCAATGTCAATTTTATTATCAAACACTCTAAGACTAGCCCAAAGTTGTCCAATAAAAATAACCTCACCTCTTACAAGCAAGATTTTCAATTTTAAAATTTTAAGGTCGGCTTTGAAAATTAGCTAATTTAGTCTCTCAGAAAATTGGTTATTATGTATTTGATCCAAAATGATGGACTTATATCACGGAAGTCATTATTTTTCTCAAAAAAATTGAAGGAAAATGCAAATCCTAGAGATAATGGAATTCAATTATCCAGGATGCAGAAAGAAACACCCAAGACACAATTTTAAGCACAAGAGGTAACAGGGTGATTTAAAAAATAAATAAAATTTGCTAGTAAAACTAGCATATGTCAAAAAGTCATATATTTTTAAAAGATGACAGAGTCTAAAATAATAAAATCCACAGTGCAAAGTAAAAAAACTGACAATACTGTCAGTGGTGATTCACTTGAGAAGAAACTCAAATAGAAAAAGTTGGATTTATTTTTTTGCTAAGAAAAATATGATCAATTATACAAAATATCTCAAAACACCAACCCAAGAGGCCAACAAACATTAGAGAAATATCTCATGGCATTCTTAGAAAGTCCCTAAGGTTTCAAAATTTTAAGAGAAGTGTGTTGTCAGTCTCAAACTGTGTTTCATCATAGTAATGATTCAACAATGATTCATCTTTTCTTAAACTTATTGTTGGGCTAGGGATCAAATCATGAACCAATAAACCAAGCTGAAGATGACTGAAATAGTTTATCAAATAGTACTCTCCATCTCTGCACACCTTTGACAAGGAGACTCTGCAACTGAAAGGAGACTTACAAATGCTAACTCACCTGATACACTTGCCAAATACACATACCAGGTTGATCCGATTTGGCTTGAAACATATGAAAACAGCTCATAGGAGATGGGAAGGGAGCTCTGAAGCATTTTTGTGCATTCTGTCACTTGTTCATTCCTACCTCTTAAAATTCTTTTGATTTTTCTCTATTCTGCTCATCCATACTGAGAGTTCAGCCTCTCGAAACATGACATGATCAAGGAACCCACATATATCTACCCAGCTCCAAATATTCTTTTCTCCTCCTTGCCTACACAATATCATTCTTAAGTTATTACTCCCTTCTTCCCTCACATATCAACCTATAGTGTTGTGGTGTTTGAAGGTCTCTATGCCACACAAAATCATTACTCTGGGAAAGGAGTGGCCTGATACTATCTCTGGGAAATCATGTAGAGAAATAAGAAGTGTGTTGTACACCTGGGTCAGTCACAGATCCTTGCCCAACAAATTTTGCTGAACAGAGGACCCTCATCCAGTGGAAGAATAATTGAATGGGCCCAAATGAGAGAGACCCAAGGGGGAGGACTGAAAACAGAGGATCTTGGAAGACCAGACCAAAGCCAGGGTATAGGGAGCAATATAAAAGAAACAACAGCAAAAAAAAAAAAAAACTGAGGATTTTTGATTTTTGACACAGGACCACCTATATCTATGGAGTCTCTGGGATTTTTTGAAAGGGAAGTTCTCATTGCTTAGTCTTTGGAAAAAAAGATATTGTTCAAATTCCTGAGGTAATAAGACTTCTAAGAGCACAGGACTAGGTGAGGATGGTTTCTGATCAATAGCAATCATGTCTGGAAGAAATCTACCTGATCTAGATGTTAAAGTAGCCACCTCTTCTCTTTCCATGCATGAAAACCTTAGAGGGAATCAAAGCTTCCAACATGGTCTGTCTTTGAGCTGACTTTTTAACCCTGACCTCAGATTCCTTTGTATCCTTCATGAACATCTGTTCTCCTATTAACTAATGCACGAAATTACCAGTCTATACATTTGCTTGTCTGTGACATAGAATAATACTGATTTTTACCCAGGTTCTGGGGTTACTGGCTTCAGAAAAGAGAATTACTATGCATGAATTTTGGGATGGAAGTAGCTCATGGAGTTTAAGCTAAAAAGGTACAGACCCTAACTAGGCTGGAGTCCACCTTAGCCAGACAGGATGGAAGGATGGAGAGAAAGGGATGAAAGATTTTTTATGAGCATATATATTTCAGATGAAGCAAGGAAGTCTATAGATTTAAAAGGACAGTGAGCCTGTGAGTTGGTGGTATCTCAGACTTTAAGGACTTTCCTCAAGAGAGATTCCCTTTCCTCTTTAGCCCCAGTGGAAGGCAGAAAGATACCTACTCATGCAAAACATTTTCCCTACTCCCTACTTAGGGAATGTCTTATGAATGCCAGCTAAAAAGTCAGAATAAATACTGTTGATGTTTACATGCCCAGTGCTGTTCTCTCTGTGATTAAATCAAGCCGTATGTGTTTTCTGAGAGCACACAACATGTTTAATCTATTTCTAGGAATTCTAGAATTATCTTTGTTATCTGTCCCAAGTTATACTATAAGCAACTTGAAGGAAGGAATCAAGAACTCCACACAAACAAGAATTAATAAATGTTGGAGTGGATGCGGAAAGATAGGAACACTCCTACACTGCTGGTGGGACTGCAAACTAGTTCAACCTCTGTGGAAAGCAATATGGTGATATCTTAAAGTGATATAAGTAGCCCTACCATTTGATCCACCAATTCCACTACTGGGCATCTACCCAAAAGATCAAATGACACTCTATAAAAATGACACCTGCACTCGAATGTTTATAGCAGCACAATTCACAATTGCAAAGTTGTAGAAACAACCCAAGTGCCCATCAATACATGAGTGGATTAATAAAATGTGGCATATGTATACCATGGAGTACTATTCAGCTTTAAGAAACAATGGTAATATAGCACCTCTTGTATTTTCCTGGATAGAGCTGGAACCCATTCTACTTAGTGAAGTATCTCAAGAATGAAAAAACAAGCACCACATGTACCCATGAGCAAATTGGTATTAACGGATCTATACCCAAGTGGACATATAGAAATAACATTTGTCATGTGTCAGGCAGGTGGGAGTGGGGAGGAGAGGATGGGTATATACAAACATAATGAGTGAGATGTGCAACGTTTGGGGAATGGTCATGCTTGAAGCTCTAACTCAAGGGGGGAGGGGGGCATGGGCAATATATATAACCTTAACATTTGTAGCCCCATAATATGCTGAAATAGAAAAAAAAGAATTAATAGAAGACTTTATACAAGGTGTTAGAGGTACATAGTGCAACTTCAATAGGAGTTTACAAAAAGCATGTCAGTAAGGATTGTAGTTCTCAAGAAAATTTCTGGAAGAAATACAATTTTTAAATTCTTTTTCAACAAGCTTTTATTTTGTTCACAAAATTAATGCATGCAATTTAAAGAATTTGAACAATACACAAATACAAGAAAAGGTAAACTCCAAAATCAAAATCACACTGCTCAGGAATAACTACTGTAATAATATGGTTTATACTCTTCTGCCTTTTTTTCCTCACTATATATACATCTCAGATTTTACTATACTCTAATTCTCTTTTTATTCATGGTAAAATTCTCTTTTTATTCTTGGTCATGTTTCCTCATCAGAGCATGTAGCTGCATCTCATTTTTTTAAACCTTCTACATGATAGACCATGGTACAGATATATCTAGGAGGAAATTTTAGGTAAACATAGGGAGAAAAGGTGACAGAATTTCAGGTAGAAAGGACAAAGAAGAGAGGGCTGTGGGTAGTTCCTTGGATAGTCAGAAAACGGCCATTAAACTAAAAGAATAGCAGAGGTGAGGATGGAGAAGAGTCAGATTGTAGGGGGTCTTGAAATCAAACAAAGAATTTTTGATTTGGTTAGACAGAGAGAGTCAATCAGCTCCTTTAACTCTGGAACACTAATCTGCTTTAATGTACCTTGTTTGGGTGATAAAGTCAGAGGCTGAGCTTTTACCAGGGTTTGCAACTGGACTTTGTTCCACATATCAAAATAGAAAATACAAATGTGAAGAGCAAATGGTTTTGAAACTCATTGCATTTACTTTGTGGTAGTGCAGTAGAGTGAACTGAACCCAGCAAGTATAATCTGTTAAAACCCATATCTGGACATCAGATGGCACATTCTTCTGTGGACCCAACAAGAAAGTGGGTTTGAAGAGTGGCACTGGCATTGGTTCCAAAACTACTAATCATAGCCCTCATCTTATAATCCTGGTAGAGCTCACCTTTTGAGTTTTTTCCTTCCATGAATAACTGAGGTGACCCCCTGGCATGGTCCCCTTAAAGCCAACTGACTGGTTGGCTGGGTTGGTGATTGCTCTTTGGAAGACAAGAAATGGAGCAAGATCTCCCATTTTCTGCTGTGGCTCAGTATATGCACTGTAAATGGTCCTTCTCAGCAACATCCTTGGCCCAAGGAAAATAAGAATGGCCTAGGAATATAAAAACTTTCACATTTTACTCTATTAAATATATAGGTCTGTATAATTCAAATTTTAAATTGTTAATTAATTTCATACTATATCTGTAGTTTAAAGCATTTTAAAAAATTAAAAGATAAATTTTGAAAAGAACAGCATTATTTCTCTTACCTTCAGTGGACTTTTCCTCTGGTTGTAAATCCTGTCCTTTTCTCTCATCATTGTAACCCCTGTTTAATGATTTCTAGTTTTATGATTTGGACTGATTTTCAGGGGGGAGTGGAATAATGAATAATACATACATTTTTTACTTCCCATAACTGCTGGAGTCAGAGGCCATGTGTTTACTGCAATGAAGTTATTAATTTAACTAGACCAGAAGATCAGAATAATCAAAATCAGTGAATTCCTTTTCCTTTTACTATCAGATCTTTTTTCAGGCCTGTTATACTTGTTCCTGGCCCATGCTCCTGCCTGGAGCTCTATTGATGTGCCCACTCTTGGGTGGCATCTACTCAAGGTCATTGTTAACTGCTTTGAAATCCAGTCTAGGGAAAAATATGACTCAAACATATGAGTATGGCCTAGTATCTGGCTCAAACATTTCTAAATATCTGGCAACCATAAGTCATATGGCAGATTTGTTCAAATTTATACAAGTATTTGCTT
The DNA here is from genome assembly GCA_008750895.1 of Mirza zaza. Lineage (NCBI taxonomy): Eukaryota > Metazoa > Chordata > Mammalia > Primates > Cheirogaleidae > Mirza > Mirza zaza. The sequence goes on from VSMD01039551.1 coordinate 79,185, forward strand.
TAAACACTGGAAATACAACAGTGAACAAATAGAAAATCCTCCTCCCTTCAGGAAGTCTGCATTCTTGCTGAAGATGAAAATCTTAATATCAAAGGGGTTTTCTTCTTTAAACTGATATTTATTGCTCTTGGCTCTTAATGAAGAACCTGGAATATAACTCTGCTTTGAACATCTGATGCTAATTTCTCCAAAGCATAAATGTCAAAGGCTTCAGACTGGATGAAAAGAACACCTTTCCCTTGAAGTCTTCCTAGGTAAGGGCTCAGATAAAAACATTTTTCTACTTCAGTGCCAAAAGAATCCAACCTTGAGGTGCCCAAGATAAAAAGCTTCATTCCTGAGGGCAGGCACTGCGAAAGAGACAGAATCTCTGGGATTACTCTTGCTACCATAACCAAAGCAACTTAGCCTTAGGTATAGAATAACCCTTCTTCATCGCTCTTTCCTACACTGGCCAAAAAAAAAAAGTTTGTCCTTAACAATCCAAACTTGCCTAATACTGAATATATGGTAATCTTAGCCAGCTGATAGGGCAAAGGAGGCTTGAGAAGAATATTGGCCCAGATACCTTTTATATTTCTGACCTCTCCATAGTAATGTCTATGGATCTGTCAGTTTCTCGTCAGGATTGACATGTTTAAAAAGTGTGTGTTAATGAATGACCACCCCCCTCCCCCATCTAGGATCTCATGGTGAGGGCATTCTTCATTTCAGACCTAAGGAAAGCAAAGAGATTGTGTTAGGTCTCAGAGAATCATCCAAATGAAATGGAAGAAATATCAAAACATAAGGCTTGTCAGGGTCCAGGACTCACTGTTGACCATATTGACCATTGAAACATACACACACACACACACACACACACACGCACACATATCTTCTTCCTAAATAAGAAATAAAAAGAATATCTTTCATTGGCTTTCCTCTATGATACATATAAAGAATTAAGCCTTTGCATATCATTAGCTAAACTACATTATCTTAATTAAGAAAACAAGTTTAATACATCAGAACGTTCCTTTGGCACAATCACATAAGTCAATATAAAATTATTTTTGATCAGTTATGTGCATTAAGTCAAAACATTCTTATCATTTGAACCTCGAACATTAATAAGCTTCTATTTTTTTCTACAGAAAAAAACAACTAAATTTGGAGATAAATTATTTGGAATTATTAAGAGAATTTAGAAAAACAGTTAGATTCAAAATTAATATTCAAGGCCGGGTATGGTGGCTCACGCCTGTAATCTCAGCACTCTGGGAGGCTAAGGAGGGAGGATCGTTTGAGCTCAAGAGTTCGAGACCAGCCTGAGCAAGAGCGAGACCCCGTCTCTATTAAAAAAATAGAAAGAAATTAGCTGGACAACTAAATATATATATATATATATATATATATATATATATATATTAGCCGGGCATGGTGGCACATGCCTATAATCCCAGCTACTCAGGAGGCTGAGGCAGGAGGATGGCTTGAGCCCAGGAGTTTGAGGTTACAGTGAGCTATGATGAAGCCACAGCACTCTGGCCCAGCTGACAGAGAGAGACTATCTCAAGAAAAAACAAAAGTTTGTTCATGTAATAAGTACTCTCAGAGTACAGAACCAAGAATTGTGGAAAATCATTCCCAGGTACTAGGACTGAGTTCTAATCAAGGAACTAGCTATATATGTTGAATAGGACTTTAGACTAGTGACTCCTGTGTGCTTTTCATTGTCCCCCTCTTTGAAGAGGAGGGGCTGTAGCAGTTCTACTATGCCTGCTCTTTCAATATATGTTGGGTGTGGACAAAAGAGATTTTTCTCTTGAGTTCACAGGTATTCAGGTGAAGAGGAACTGTACTCAAGGAATCTCACCTGAGAAGCCTTACCTATACCTGGATCTGATTTGGATAATGAGAACCCAGACCTTGAAGTGGAGCCTGAAGTTATAATAGATGAAACTTCTGGGGATCTTGGAAGGAAGTGAGTATATTTTGATATGGGGAAAATGCAAATAATTTGTGGCCAGAAGAGGCAAACTGTGGTGGTTTAAAAGTTGTTTGAAAATTCTTTGACATTGCTTCCATAAAGTGGTAGAGTCTAGTCCCCTACCTTTGGCATACGGACTGGCCTTAATGACTTGCCTTTAAAATAAAAAAAAATTGAAAGAGGTTACAGTGATAGTGCATAGCTTCTAAGGCTAAGTTGGAAAAGGCAAAACAGCTTTCATCTGGTTCTCTCTCTCTCTCTCTTTCAATATACACCTTAAAGTCCAGCCATCCTAAAGCTACCATGTTGGAGAGAACATGTGGAGAGACAACATAAAGATAGAGAGCTATGTCCAAGGAACCTCAGCCGCCTAAGTCTAGGTACCAGACCTCTGAATGTGAAGCCTGCAAGATGACACTAGCTTCCAGCACAGATTGACTGCAACTCCACGCAATTACCTAAACCAGAATTGCTCAGCTGAGACACTTCCGAATAGCTGAATGCCTGAAACATAGTAAGCACTGAGTAAATGTCAGCTGCTAATATTGGATGAGGTTTTAAGCAAAACTTAGAAGAGAGCTCAGGATCCAGTAAATCTGAAAGCGAGGAGGGTTGTACAAGTTGGTGGTAGTCTGGCTGGATTCCAATGAGGGCCTGCCTACAGTGGCAAAGTGGTCTTTCGCCCATCCAGAACGAAATATACAGAACAGAGCAGGTGAGTGAGAGGGAGAGTTAGGTCCATTTAAAGGAGGCTGAATAGATATTTCAGTATTCCAATATGCCAGTTACTACAAAGGGTCAGTCCTAATTCAGTAGAACAGCTAATGAAACTGATTTTTAAGGAAGAAATGTTTGCCAGTTTCACTTTTTCACACTTCCTACACATGGCAGACATGATTCACACTGGTTTAAAAGGTATTTGTACGTGTGGAGCAGCAGATTAGGTTGTGACTAAGCTATGTGTTTAGAGAACTATCACTCTTATCTCTGGCCCTGATATTGTCCAATTTAACATGTTTTTATAAAGTGCCTGGGAGTTGGGTAAGTCTCATGTGAAAATTGATGAAACCAGAAGAGAGATCTGGTTAGTACTTGGACGGGAGAGACACTGTATTGATTTTAAAAGAGTAAAATGCAAGACTAAAATTTAATAAGGTCAATAAATGAATACTGATTTCGGTTCAGACTCCTCTAGTAAGAGAGGAAGTTAAGAAGAAAAAAAAAATCTACTAGCAGTTACAAGAAGTCAGAAAAGAGC
>VSMD01039552.1:0-52866 GCA_008750895.1 Mirza zaza
AATCTATTACATTGGTCCATTTAATCCAGAGAGGGTAACTGAGGCCCAGAGAGTATTGATCTCACTAAAGAGATCTAAGAAAAGAGAGAGAGAGAGAGAGAGAGAGAGAGATCCTTATCTCCTGGATTTCTTCTAGAAACTTGGGAGTTACCTTGTCTCCTTTCTTTCCTTCATGGCTGTTTTAATCCATTGGTCCATGGGTAAGTTCTGCCACCAGTTATTTCCAAACTTACCCATGGCTCCTACTCTCTACTCTGAAGCCACCTAAATTCAAGCCACAATCCCCTCCCTCTACATTCCAGCCACCCTGGCTTCCCTTCAGTTCCTCAACTCTGCCAGACTATTCCTGACCACAGGGCCTTTGCACAGGCTGTTTCCTCTCGTTCCTTGTCAGTTGGCCACAACTTCTCTGCTGGTTCCTGCTTATAGTTCAGCTTAAGTGTCTCTTCTCCACGGAAACAGCCCTGAAATGTTTTACATGTGCCTTCTCTGGTAGACTTACCAATGCATGCTTAGATTTTATCACTGCATGTTCCATAACTTATCATCCATAATTTTCAGTCTATGTTGCTATTCTACAGTGCTCAATAGCAAAAACATTAGGATGACCATATCATCTATTATGCAAACCCAGGCATTTTTTGAGAGGGAAAGGAGTGCTATTAATATATTTGCCAGGACAAAAGACCTCAGCCAAAACGAGTTGGACGTCTGGCCAGGATAGTCATAATGATATTCTAGTGTGGAAATAGTATTTGTTCATGTGTGATATTTCCTAGACAAGGAGAGACAGAATAATTGCTGCAGAGTTTAAAACTTCACCAAGAAAGAAAGAAAACAAAAAAGCTCTAAGCTTGACTGCTGTGCAGAAATGTTTCAGTTCTATTTTAAGGCTGAAGGGCTTTCGAGAAGATAGGGACATTTAAAAACAATATTTTAGTTTATATTTTCAGAGAGCTAGGAGAGAGGATATTAAATGTTCACAACATGAAGAAATGATAGATGTTAAAGGTGATAGGTATGTGAATTACCCTGATTTGATAGTTATGCATTCTAGACTTGCATGGAAATACCACCCTGTATCCCATAGATATGTACAATTACTACGTGCCAACTAAAAACAAAGTGAAATGTAAAAATAAAAAGAAATCCCTGCTCTCGGTCTCTCTCCCTGCAGATGCCCAGCCTTGTGCTGGTCTCTGCTAAAGACTAGGCGTCCGCTGCCTTCTCTGTTCATGGGAACAGCAGCCCTCTAAGCCCTGCAGATTCAGAAATTCACTTCTAGCTGCTTTAATTGGGTACCTGCAAGCCAGCATTCTGAGAGCAGCGTTTTCTGCAAACTTTTAAAATTCCACAAGTAGCTTGACTAGGATACCCACGTTATCAACTGGTCATGCATTATTGTTCGAATTATTGCTCTGGTTAAAAAAAGTGTGTAGGTTTTTGAGTGATCTGCTGTGATTTTTATTTCTCTGATAAGCCCTGCTATTTTTGTGCCTCATTTTGTAGGGCAAGAGGTTTTTTTTTTGAAGAAGACATATATTGGGTCATAGCAGAAACATCTAAATCATATAGAAATATGTAGTACCTACCAGATGATTTTACTTGTTTATTGTCTTCCTGATGAGAAGGTACATTTCCCCAGGGTGGGTCCACTTTATTTCATTCATTAGTGATCCTAGAACTTAGCACAGTAGAGTATATTGTGGAGTTACAATCCATATTTCAACAGTGTTTGAAAGGATACACTTTAATCTCTTCTTTTTTTCTTTTTTTTGAATGGAAGAACAAAATCGAGTGCCATTTTGAATTTGGGGCCAGGGTAAATACTTAGGAAGCAGAAACGAATGAGAAATATCATTGTCTTTAAGGTCTTCCCGATCAAGTGGAAAATGAAAATGTCAGGGAGGGTGTACACGTTATTAAGCTGTAATCCTTCAGCTCCAAATTCATGCTTCTGCATTCTGCCGGGGCTGGAAGTTTGAGAACCACCTTTCTGCTTTTCCATCTGGCTCCCTGTCAGGCTGTGACTGTTGGAAGGTGCTAGAGGGAGACTCAAGACTGGAAGGAAAAGAAGGGACTGTTTCCCTGCTTTCTGCTCCTTGGAGAGTTCCAGCGGGACTCGTGTCTTCTCTTTGCTCTTAAGTAAGTTCCCGCTGGCATCTCCCCTGCCTTACCTCTCCACCCGCATGTGAGCCCAGGTGACACTTTAGTTAACACTCGCAGACTCAGCCTGACTGTGCATCTCTGAGACACCAGCATCAGCCAGGGCCCCATTCTTAGGGGTGTGGGCAGCAACCCCACGAGCTCATCTTCTGAGCTCAGAGTGACCAGCACCAGCTGAGCGATGCCTCCTCTTAAATGGCCCTCGTTTCAGCTCCAAAGACGTCTGCTCCAAGCTTCTAAGTTTTAAAATGTTCAGCCCCTTCCTTTTGTTTCCTGAGCTCTGTGTGAGATAGTTGTTTCTTACACTTGTTCTCCTTTTTGCCTTTTCAGTTTCCTAGTTAACAACTACATCCTCATTTATCATTCTTCGTATTAAATTCTCTCTGTTGAAATAACTGGAATGCTGTCCGTGCCTTGCTGTGGCCCTGACTCATAGAGAAATTGGTAAAGGCGTGGTCCCAGGAAACAGACACTGTTATTCCTAAAGAGACAGGAAATAAGATGTTTCCAAAGTCAAATGTAAAATTTATACAAAGGAAAAAGCGCTGGGAGTTTTGAATTTATGCATGTGTCTTTAATTTATGTGTCTGCAAAAGCAGTGTTAATGTTCAGTGTTGTAGAGGCTGTACTGAAGAGCCAATTAATCCTAAAACCATCGAAGTGACACGGTTATATTATTAACAATAAGTAAAACCTATCAGGTGATTTTTGACTGATGAACATACCTACCATTTCCACCGCCTAAGCAGAATCGAACGGTTGGGTTTAATTAGGTTGTAACAATTGCTCTCTTTGTGTCATGTTATTTACATCGCTGTCTGATTATTTTCAGCATTATTATTTGCAGCATCATTATTTTAGAACGAGAATTATATAATTATTTACACAATTGTGCTATGCACATGAGAGGAAATGATTTGACACAGATAGGGATTAATGATCCCTTAGAAAGGTGACATTGACACATAACCCTCTATTTAAATGTTGAATCCCCCAAATTCTCTGCTCATTTATTAACTCTCCCTGTAAGAGCTTCTGTGTCTTCCCAGTTATTCATAAAGGGAATGTATGTTTTTAACGTGGATTTTACCCATAAGGTTTTCAGCTTCTCATCAAATTTTTGCAGTGTCTACACATAGCATTCCAATCTGGCTTTTTGCTATACATGCCCAGTGAACATGATTGGCATTGGTTTTAGTTGCTTTTGTATTTTGTCTATGACAAAGGAAACAGTAATATTTCACTGGTAGAATACACAGGCAAGAAGTATAGAATGGATTTTGTAATCAGAGAGTTCTGTGTTCTGTCCTGCTTCTACCTCTAAATGACTATATATGACCTTGGGCATGGAATTTAACCTCCAGTTCTCAGTGTTCTTGTTATTTTTACTGGATACATTAACGTTATATTGTGATTTTTCTTGAAGGCTTTATATAGAAGACATGCGTAAATACTATGAACAAAGCTTGACAAAAAACAGATACTTGGTTATTAAGGTGATAATATTATATTATTTTGACATTAAAATTCTGAGTAGTTTATTTTCATGTAACCACCACGATCAGCCAGGAACTGAAGGGTTAACTCAAACAGCAGAAAACCCCTGCGTTTTATTTATTTACACATTTTCCCCTTATATTCAGGATGATGTGTAACATTTAGGAGGTTTACACAGAGATTAAGATTAGAGCAGAAATAAATGAAATAGAGACTAGAAAGACAATAGAAAAGATAAACAAAACTAAGAGTTGGGGTTTTTTTAAGATAAACAAAATTGACAAACCTATTGCTAGACTAAGAAAAAAGAGAGAAGACTCAAACAATAAAATAAAAATAACAGCAAAATGTTTAACAATAAAACTCTTTCAAGAAAGCAGTGGGCAAACAATTCCTAATGCCCACACAGGGCTGGGAAGGGTTCACATTCCCAAACTCAGATCAGAGAGATCTCATACCACATGGAGCAGAAGCAATATATTTAGTGTCCTAGGGTTGCTGTAACAAAGTACCACAAACTAGGTGGCTTAAAACAACAGAAATAAGGCCAGGCGAGGTGGCTCACGTCTGTAATCCTAGCACTCTGGGAGGCCAAGGCGGGAGGTATTACTGGAGGTCAAGAGTTCAAGACTGGCCTGAGCAAAAGTGTGAGACCCCATCTCTGCTAAAAATAGAAAAATTCTCCAGGCATGGTGGCATGTGCCTGTCATCCCAGCTACTTGGGAGACTGAGGCAGGAGGATCACTTGAGCATAGGAGTTGGAGGTTGCTGTCAGCTACGTTGACACCATGGCACTCTAGCCCAGGCGACAAAGCAAGACTCTGTCTAAACAAATAAAAAAAAAATAACATAAATGTATTTTCCTACAGATTTGGAGGCTCAAAGCAAAAATCAAGGTGTTGGCAGGCCATGCTCCCTTTGCAATTGCAGGAGAGAATCTTTCCTTACCTCTTGTAGTTTCTGGTGTTTGCTGACAGTGTGTGGTGCCCCTTGTCTTGTGGATGCATGTCTCTGATCTCTGACTGCATGGTCATATGGCCATCTTCCTGTGTGTCTCTCCTCCTCTTATAAGTACACTAGTCACAGAGGATGAAGAGCCCACTCTATTCCAGTATGACATCACCTTAACTGACTATATCTGCAATGGCCCTATTTCCAAATGAGGCCACATCCTAAGGTACGAGGGCTTAGGACTTCAAAATATCTATTTTGTGAACACAATTCAATCCATAATAAGTAGTTTCCTTAGAAGAGTCATTCCTAGTTGTACAAGCTGGATCAGCCCAAGAATAAAGGCTTCTCTGGATACACCACTCCAAAACATGAAAGAAAATATCAAAAAGATAAAGTGATCATCAAGTTACTTAGCTCAGAGTAAAAACAAAATCCAATACTCTGTAAAGAAATAGAATAAAATCAGCCAAAACAAAAAATCTTTCAACATTTGTCATCTAGTCAAAAGTTACCTACTGTGCAAAGAGGCAGGGAAATAGTACCCATATCTAGGGAAATAAAAGCAATCCATAGAAACATACCCATAGTAGGGATCATTTAATTAGCATATAAGGTCCATAGAGTATTTATTATAAATATTACAAATATGCTCACAGATATAAAAGAAAGCATGAACATCATCAGGAAAAAAAAAAAAAAGAAAGGAAAAAAGAACACAAATTTAAATTCTAGAGAATGAAAAAATAGTCTATAATGAAAAGTACACTGGTTGAAATTAACAGTAGATTAGATACTGCAGATAAAACAGTGAGATAGAAGATATAATGATATTAACTGTCCAAAATGCAGGGCAAAACATTTTGAAAGTCTGAAAATAACAGCAACAGAGAGCTACAGGCCAACGTTAAGTATCGTAACACACATCAAGTTGGAGATACAGAAATAGGGACTGAGGAGGGGCAGAAAAATATGTTTTAAAAATAATGGCCAGCATTTTTCAAAATTTGATAAAAGCTATAATAAACTCACAGGTCCAAGAAGTTCAATGAACCTCAAGCAAAAGACAAAGAATAGCACAAAAACAATTAAAACACTGAACCTATAATAAACAGAAAACCTTAAAAAAGAAGAGCAAGGAAAATGACACATGGGTACAGAGGAATAAATACCCATATTTATGGATATTTATTGGATGGATCATGGGCTTCTAACCTGGATGTGGGCAGTCTTATAAAGTGATGTGACATTTTAAAAGTGCTGAATGAAAAAACAAAAATCCAGAGAAACATAATTAATAAGACAACCATGGAGATCAAATAAAAATCATGAAAGTAATAATCAAAAAAAAAATGGGAAAAGAAGAAAAGGGAACAGTTAGGAGAAATAGAAAACAGAGCAAGGTGGTAGAGTCAAACCCAACCATATCAACAATTAAATTATGCATTCTAACTAAAGGTCTGAACATTCTAGTTCAAAAGCAGAATTTGTTAGCATGCATTAAAAACAAAAGCCATCTATATTCTGTCTACAAAAAAATACTTTGACGAATTAAAAGTAAAATGATGAGAAAACATATAGCATGAAAATACTCACGAAAGGAAAACTGAAGTGGCTATATCAATATCAGACGCTAAAAATGCCATTCAGTAGAATGAATGCCTTCTCATCCCTAGAGAACGTGATTCCTGGTCCCCCAACTGCTTCTGATATTTCTTCTCACTTAAAAAAAGAAAATACAGTGATCCATTAACCTTTGATCAAAACAGAGCCTTTCAGGTAGAGACTGAAAGCCTACTGTTATTAGCTGTTGCTGTTGTTTAATGCCTGATACAGGGTATTCTTAGGGTGCTACTGGGCTGTGTAGTTACCCTGAACACATCTTTTTGTACTGAATTCATGTATGTCATATTTTTCACTAAGTATTTCTTACGTGTAAGAAAATAATTTCTTGTGGGTGTCATATAAATTCAGAGCCAGGAATGGTGGTGATTCCAAACAGCTACAGACTGTCCACATTGGTGGCTGAGATAGTGACCTCTTTTCTTTCCTAGGCTTCAGTGTACACAGATTCTGTCTCATACACAAAACTCTTCAAAATATTCCACAAAATTACCTTCAGGCTATGTGTATAAATTGTATGTGAAACATAAATGAACTTTGTGTTTTAGAATTGGGTTCCATCACCAAGATATTTTGTTACACAGATGCAAATATTCCAAAATCTGAAAAAAATCCACAGTTTGAAACATTTCGGGTTCAAAGCATTCCAGATAAGGAATTACTCAACCTGTAATAGTAAAGACATTTATTCCTGAGCATAGTCATACTCTCTCGATACTATCATTGGTGTCTTCAGATCTCTGTTCTCATGAACCTACTAATGCAGAAGTTAATCATACCTGCTGTGGAATTAGATGGTATGGACTCAAATCCAGTTCCATCACCTAATAGTTCTCTGGCCTTGGGAAAGTTCCTTAGCTCCTTTGAGGCTTAGTACCATGATGTATAAAACAGGGATAATAGACAAGATAAACCATGTGAGCGTTCGATACATGTTACTTGCAGCTGTTACTGTTGAGAGTGAAATGATGTGAAATTAACAAGAACACATTTTTGCATTCGAATTCGAGGGATGTTTTAAAGTGTATAATATTCAAGCATGCATTAGACAGTATCTGGGCACTTCTCCCAGTCATCCAGGTCAAATCAGTGTGCTTTTAATACTTCATGTAGGCGGGGCACGGTGGCTCACGCCTATAAGCCTAGCACTCTGGGAGGCTGAGGCGGGAGGATCCTTTGAGCTCAGGATTTCGAGCTCCTAAATGTTACAGAACTCCTGAGCTCAAAGGACCTGCCTGCCTCGAGACCAGCCTGAGGAAGAGTGAGACCCCGTCTCTACTAAAAATAGAAAGAAATTAACTGGACAACTAAACATATATACAAAAAAATGAGCCGGGCATGGTGGCGCATGCCTGTAATTCCAGTTACTCGGGAGGCTGAGGCAGGAGGATCGCTTGAGTCCAGGGGTTTGAGGTTGCTGTGAGCGAGGCTGATGCCACGGCACTCACTCTAGCCTGGGCAACAGAGTGAGACTCTGTCTCAAAAAAAACTTCATGTATTTGCATACCTACATCGTTCACCGTTCGCTAGTCAGAATCACTGTGTGAGATGAGATAGAGTCTGGGCCAAAGAAGAGGCCCATTCTTCTGGTGTCCTGTATGACTTGGCCTGGGATTAAAGCAAACACGGAGAAAGCCTGTTGTGTAAGTTGCTCTCCCTGCCCTCACCACGGTCCAGCCCATCTGTTCCCACGGCCCAGAACAAAATCAGCACTTCTTAGCTACGTATTTGCCCGCCCATATTGGTTTGTTTTTGTTAGACGTACGCAGATTTTGAGTACCATGTACATCTAGATAATTTGGACTTGAGTATTTACGCTATTACTAGGTCTCCCAAATGTTCTTACCAAAAGAGGGAAGGGAGTAATTCATGCCATTTTGAAATTTGGGGCTCTGATGATCCAAGCGTGGCTATCAGTTTCCTTTAAAATAGAATTGGCAGCTTGAATAATGGAGACGATCAAATCGACCAGATGTTTTGCATTTGATTAAACACATTCTAATTAACCCGATCAGTACAAACAACTGATTAAATCTTTTGCTAAAGAATTTCCATTAAACGTATAACAACAATGGCAACAACAAAACAGTTCAAACAAGTTTCTTTTGCTTTCTTCTTTCTGACATGAAAGAACTTGTGAAGGCAGAAGCCATGTTAGATATATCTCCACCCCTCCTCTTTATGTAGTTCCTAGGTGACCTAAAGCATTGTCCTAGAATAACTTTGAAATTTTGATCTAAAAAGAAAGTTTCAAGTGGATAGACATAGTATTTAAAAAACTTTGGTAATGCCTTTGTGTGTACTTTCTTGCTTTGTATACATGGATAGGAAAAATAGGGATGCTATATCTTAAACCTTTGTAGAGTGTTTTCTGTTTTCTACATATGTTCATATATAATACCCCAATAAAGTCTACTATAATAATCACATAACTATTTTTAAAGCATTGAACTAAACTTTGTATTTAATCCTCATAGCATCCTTGGGTAGTGAAAGGCAGGGATTATTAACCTTTTGTTACAAATGACAGATGTATGGCACAGAAATTAAGTAAATTGTTCATGTCAGCCAGAGTGGTAAAGCTAGTACGATCTCTCAGAGATTAATCAGTAATTTTTCCCACTTGTCAGCTAGGTAACAGTAAGATCAAGATAGTGTGTTGATCCATTTGGGACCATAATTAGAGATAGGACTCTTTCATCTAGAATATTGTTTAATTTCACAAAAGTTTTTCATAGGTAATTTGTTCCTTATGTATTAATAGTTCAGTAGCTAAGATAAAACTTTATATAAAATTTGAATTATTCAAGAATCCTTTAATAGCTTCTTTACCAGATCATTGTAACTTTGCAGCCATGGGCCCTATGGTAAGAATTGGAGTTTCCTGTTTAGGAAGGTATATGCCTAAGGTAGCGATTCTGTTTGCAATGTGCATTTCTGCCTAATTAATTAAAAAAAACTCTAATTCTTGCAAAAAGAATCGGATTCCTGCAAAAAGACAATAGATAATCAGGGAGAAAATATCAACAAATTAAGGCACAAATAGTGTTAATATCCCTAATATATAAAGAACTCTTAAAATTGGGGGAAAATGCACCAAAAATATAATGAAAAATTTTAAAAGTTACAGAAAATCACTGGAAAGTTATAAAATTTTTCTCATGCATATGAAAAGATGTTCAACTTCATGATAAGTAAGATACAAAATAAAACCAGTCTGAGATACCTTTTGGATTAGCAACATTTCAGAAAGCATATAATACACTCTGTTGATGAAGCCGTGGGAACACACTCTTATGTATTGCTGGTAGGAACAAGAGGGTATAATGATTTTGGAGAAAAATTTGGCTGTATATGCATCAAACCTTTGACCCAGAAATCTATTATCCAACTATTTATCTTGGACATACGCCACCAAAAATGCAAACAGAAATATGCACTAATTTTTCAATTCACTAAGATATTATTTTTAAATAGAACTAGCAGATATTCAAAATACCCAATCATAGGAGACAGGTTGAATAGATTATCTTCATTCATGGAGTCCTGTGCAGCTGTTAAAAAAATAAGAAAGATCTTTATGAACTGATGTGATTCTTAGGATATATTTTTTATTTCAAAATATTAAGGGGTACAAATGTTTTAGGTTACATGGATAATTTTTGTAATACTTGAGTCCTGGCTATAGATGTGCCCATCATCCAAATAGTGTTCATAGTACCCATTAGGTTGGTTTATTCCCCCCCTTCTCTGCTCGTGGCTCTCCTTTGAGTTTTACTTTCCTTGTGCACTTGTGTGCCCATCAGTTAGTTCCAATTTAATAGGGAGGACATGTGGTGTTTATTTTTGCATTCTTGAGATACTTCACTTAGGAGTATGGTCTCCAGTTCCATCCAGATTGTTGCAAAAGGTATAAATTTATGATTTTTTATGGCTGAGTAGTACTCCATGGTGTACATATACCACACTTCATTAATTCACTCATAAATTGATGGGCACTTGGGGTGATTCCACATCTTTGCAATTGTGAATTGTGCTCCAATAATCATTCGAGTGTAGGTGTCTTTTGGATTAAATGATTTATTGTCCGTTGAGTAAATACTCAGTAGTGGAATTGTTGGATTGAATGGTAGGTTTACTTTTAGTTCTTTGAGGAATCTCCATACCATTTTCTGTAGAGGTTGTACTAATTTGCAGTACCACCAACAGTGTATAAGCATTCCTTTCTTGCTGCATCCATGCCAGTATCTGTTGTTTTGGGGCTATTTAAAGAAAACCATTCTAACCATGGTAAAGTGGTATCTCATTTTGGTTTTAATTTGCATTTCCCTGATGATTTGTGATGTTGAGAATTTTTTGTATATTTCTTGGCCACTTATCTCTCTTCTTTTAAGAAGGACCTGTTCATGACTTTCACCCACTTTTATTTTTTTTTTTATTTATTCAGGATATTATGGGGTACAAACATTTTGATTACACGTAATATATTTGTACCATCCAAACCAGGAATTCAAGTGTGTCTCTTCTCCATACAGTGCAATCTACTTCTGTTAGTTGTTTACTCACTTTTTAATGGGGCTATTTGCTTTTCTCTTACTGATTTGCTTGAGTTCTTTGTAGATTCTTGTTATTAGCCCTTAATCAGATGTATAGCTTATGAATATTTTCCCCATTCTGTAGATTGTCTATTTTCTCTGTTGATTGTTTCCTTCACTGTGCAGAGGCTTTTTAGTTTAATCGAATTCCATTTATTTATTTTTATTGTTGCCATGATTGCCATTGGGGTCTATTTCATAAATTCTTTACCTAGGTCAATATCTAGAAGAGTTTTTTCCTGCATTTTCCTCTAGTATTCTTATGGTTTCATGCTTTATATCGAGGTCTTTTATCCATCTTGGATTAATTTTTGTTAGTGGTGAGAGGTAGGGGTCCTGTTTCATTATTCTGTATGTGGCTATCTAATTTTCTCAGCATTATTTATTGAATAGGATTTTTCCCCAATGTATGTTGTTGTCTGCTTTATCAAAGATCAGTTGGTTGTAGGTAGATGGTTTTATGTCTGGGTTCTCTTTTCTGTTCCATTGGTCTATATATCCCCATTTTTGTACTAATACCATGCTGTTTTGATTATTATAGCCTTTTATTGTAGTTTGAAGTCTGGTAATGTGATCTAGTTTTGTTCTTTTTGCTTAAGATTGCTTTGGCTAGTCAGGCTCTTTTCTGTTTCCAAACAAATCACAGAATTCCATTTTCTAGATCTGTGGAGTATGACTTCAAGAACTTGATCGGGATTGTGTTGAATTTGTAAATCACTCTGGGTACTATGGACATTTTAACAATGGTGATTCTAACTATGCATGAGCATGATATGTTTTTTACATTTGTTTGTATCTTCTGTAATTTCTTTCCTCAGAGTTTTGTAATTCTCCTTGCAGAGACCTTTCACCTCTTTGGTTAAGTATATTTCTAGGAATTTAACTGTCTTTGTAGCTATTGTGAATGGTATAGAGCAGGCGTCCTCAAACTACGGCCCGCGGGCCACATGCAGCCTGCCAAGGACATTTATCCGGCCCACCGGGTGTTTTTGCCACCACCACCTGTCCTGCTTAGCAGTTGACTCATCCTGGGCCCACAGTGCATATGTGTGGAATGTGTGCCACACTCTCCAATGGCTCTCCAACAGTCTGAGGGACAGTGAACTGGCCCTCTGTTTAAAAAGTTTGAAGACCCCTAGTATAGAGTCTTTTATTTGAATCTCAGCTTAGCTGTTATTAATATATAGAAATGCTACTGATTTATGTACATTGATTTTGTATCCTGAGACTTTGCTGAATTTATTTATCAATTCCAGGAGACTCTTGATAGAATCTTTAGTTTTTTCTAGATATAAGATGATATCATCAGTGAAGAGTGATAGTTAAACCTCCTCTTTCCTGATTTGGATACCCTTAATGTGCTTCTCTTGCCTGATTGACCAGGCTAGGACTTCCAACACTATGTTGAATAGGAATGGTGACAGTGAGCATCCCTGTGTTATTCCAGTTCTTAGGGGGAATGCTGTCAACTTTTCCCCTTTAAGTGTAATGTTGTCTGTGGGCTTGTCATATATGGCTTTCATAATTCTGAGATATGTTCCTTCTTTGCCTAGTTTGTTCAGGGGTTTTATCATGAAAGGGTGTTGGATTTTGTCAAATGCTTTTTCTGCTTCTAGAATCATATGGTCTTTGTTTTTGCTTTTGTTTATGTGGTGAATCACATTTATTGATTTACATATGTTGAGGCATTCTTGTATTGCTGGGGTGAAGTTTACTTGGTCCTGGTGGTTTATTTTTTTTGATGTTTTGTTGCATTCAGTTTGCTAGTATTTTATTGAGGATTTTTGCATGTATGTTCCTAAGGGATATTGGTCTGCAGTTTTCTTTTTGTTGTGTTCTTTCCTGACTTTGGTATCAAGGTGATACTGGCTTCAAAGAATGTGTTGGGGAGGATTCCCTCCTTCTCGATATTATGGAATAATTTCTGTATTATGGGTGCCAGGTCTTCTCTGTAGGTCTGATAGAATTCACCTGTTGAATCACTCTGGTCCAGGGATTTTTTTTTTGTTTTTTTATTGGTAGGTTTTTTTATTACTGATTTGATGTCAGTTATCACTATTGGTCTGTTTGGTAATTCTATTTCTTCCTGATTAAGTCTTGGAAGGTTGTGCGTTTCCAGGAACTTGTCCATTTCTTCTATGTTCTTTAGTTTATGCATGCAGAGATTTACATAGTATTCATGAATGATGTTTTGTATTTCTGAAGTATCAGTTGTAATGTCACCTTTTTCATTTCTTATTGAGCTTATTTTGGTCCTTTCTTTTCTGTTCTTAGTTAATCCAGCAAGAGGTCTGTCAATTTGGTTTATCTTTTCAAAGAACCAAATTTGTGTTTCATTAATCCTTTGTATTTTGTTTTGTTCTTGTTCTTCAATTAATTTAGTTCTTCTCTGACCTTTATTATTTTTTTCTTCCAATGGCTTTGGGTTTGTTTCAATCTTCATTTTCTAGTTCCTTGAGGTATGACATTAGGTTATCAGTTTGTGGTCTTTCTGTCCTTTTGATGTAGGCATTTAAGGCTAT
Source organism: Mirza zaza (assembly GCA_008750895.1). Lineage (NCBI taxonomy): Eukaryota > Metazoa > Chordata > Mammalia > Primates > Cheirogaleidae > Mirza > Mirza zaza. Next base: position 13,355 of record VSMD01039552.1, read on the forward strand.
GAATTTACCCTGTGAAATGCTTTTGCTCTGTCCCAAAGATTTTGATAGCTTGTGTGCCCTTTGTTGTTCAGCTCAAATAATTTTTTAATTTTCGCCTTAATTTCATTTTTAACTCAATGATTGTTTAGCAGCAGGTTGTTTAATTTCCATGACTTTCTGTAGGTTTGAGTGTTTCTCTTTGTGATTGATTCCGCTGTGGTCTGAGAAGATACATGGTGTGATTTTGATTTTTTTAAAAAATTTGTGGAGACCTGTTTTGTGGCCTAAGATATGATCAATCTTGAAGAATGCACCATGTGCTGCTGAGAAGAATGATTCTGTAGTTTTTGGGTAGAATGTTCTCTAAATGTCCGTTGGGTCCATTTGATTTAGAGTGTAGTTTCAGTTCATTATTTCTTTATTAATTTTATGCCTAGATTTATAAAGCTCTGACAGTAGCATGTTGATGTCCCTCACAATTATGATGGTACTATTTATTTGTTTTCTTAGCTCTAGGAAGATTTGCTTTATGTATCTGGGAGCCCCTATGTTGGGTGCACATATGCTTAGGATTGTTATGTCTTCTTTTTAGATAGCTCCTATAGGATATTTTATAAAGTGAAAATTATATGTTGAAAAAATTTTATGTAGTATGCTGCATTATGTGTAAGAAGCGCCAAAATAAAAATCTTACATGTTTATTTTTATAAAAAGAGATATGAGAAGGATAATCCAGAAACTACTAAAATTAGTTTCTGGAATCTTGTGAGTGGGCACTGGATGGAGGAGGTAGGAATGTTATAGAACTTGCCTTGTTTCTGTAGTTGTAATTTTTTTGTATAAGGTCAGTGTTTAATATGTACAAAGGTAAAATTAAATCAGAATTTAAAAAATTGCCATGATTGTAGGATATGAGACTACCTACCAGAATTCCAGAATTACTGGCTACATCTGTCATAATCATGAATACCCACTTTGGAGCCTGGTTTCTAAAAGTTTTCCTCTCAAAAATACATACAATAAGTATGCTCAACACATTAAAGAAATATTTTTTTTAATTATATGTGCATAGAAAGTAATGACATCTTTTGGTAGTGTTAATATATATGTTTTTTGTTATCTCCTTTCTATTTTCCTGTACTGTCTACATTCATATAATTGTCTTATTAACATATGTTATTCATATAATTGTCTTATTAACATGTATTATTCACATAATTGTCTTATTAACATATATTATTCATATAATTATCTTATTAACATATAATATATATAATTAACATTATTATTCATATAATTGTCTTATTAACATATATTCTGTATATTCATATAGTCTTATTAACATATATTCAATGAACTTTATTTTTATGGAATAAGCAGATGTGAACTGGCTGCTTTGCAATTTGGCCATAAATGTATGCAATTGTAAGGCACATATGATATTTATTTGTTGCTGCTTACACAGCTTTATAGCAGAATCACCTGCTACCTTTGCCAAAAATAATACTACCCAATATCCTCCTACTTCCCTTCTCGTGATTTAGGCCTCAACTTGTCGTTAGAACTCATCCTCATGAGCCCTCACTGAACCATTCTATAGATAGCCTTCCAATCAATCACATCACATCAACATTATAATCACTACCCAATATTTATCTTTCTCTTTGTATAATTATATTTTTGTGCAGTAGAATTTAAGCTCCACGATATTGGTAAACTTATAATGTCTTATTTATTAGCACATTCTCAGTGCACATGAGAGTGCATGGTACATGGTAGATGTTCAATACGTGTTTGGTGAAGAATTGAGTTGAAATGAATTCAGCAAATGAGTGAATGAATTGAGCTAAGATGGTAATCTAGCAAACTTCCAGGTTGTGTCTCCTGTTCATACGTCTCATCTGTGTTCATAGATGATTTAGGTTATTTCAAAGAACACCTTCCTACCACAGATTGACAGAAGTTGCTTTGCATGATCTGACTCCCCACCATGGTAGTGAGCTCTTTACTTACATGATTTTTTTTTATTTTTTATTTTTTTAACTTTTTTTTTCTTTTCTTTTCTTTTTCTTTAATTTCAGCATATTATGGGAGTACAGGTTATGTATATTGCCCATGCCCTCCTCCCCCTTGAGTCAGAGCTTCAAGTGTGACCATCCCCCAAACGTTGTACATCTTACTCTTTGTGGTTGTATATATCCATCCCCTCCTCCCCCCTCCCACCTGCCCGACACCCAATAAATGTTATTCCTATATGTGCACTTAGGTGTTGATCAGTTAATACCAATTTGCTGGTGAGTACATGTGGTGCTTGTTTTTCCATTCTTGAGATACTTCACTTAGTAGTATAGGTTCCAGCTCCATCCAGGAAAATACAAGAGGTGCTATATCACCATTGTTTCTTAAAGCTAAATAGTACTCTATGGTATACATAGACCACATTTTATTAATCCACTCATGTATTGATGGGCACTTGGGTTTTTGAAGAAGACCCTGACCATCCCAAACAGACACATGATGGATAATCCATTTTACCTGGGGAAAAAATGGAACATTTTATAGTTTATAAAGTATTAGAACTAGTGAATGGGAGTAAAAAGCCTATAAACTAGTCTGTAAGCCAAGTCAACTCAACGGAACATATTTAATGTAATAACAAGGGATTTTTCCAAAACTCAATTCATGAAAAAGAAGACATGCAAAGCAGTCAATTTTCCACTTCAGGTCCCATAATAAAAGCTTTCAGAACTGACAGCTTATACTTTATTAAACATAATATAAATTAGTAAACACACACAAACATACAACCTTGTGACTGAGTTTATTCATGAGCATTTAATGGTCAGACAAGAGAAAATGTCTTTATGAGAAAAGCTCCTTATTCGCCTCTCTCCTCTATCTTTTTTTATATGCCTGCTTACTTTTGCTGTCTTTAAAGAATATTAATACTTTTTTTTTTATTCAAGAAATATGTCATGAAAACCTGCTATGAGCCAGGAACTATTCCACGTTCAGGGGATACAGCATTAAAACAAAACATAAAAATTCCCATTTTATGGAATTTATAGTTTAATGGTTGGAAGGAGACAAATATATTACTAAAAAAATTAAGTGCATCAGCTAGTGTTAAGTTCTAAGGAGAAAAATTAAGTAGAGATGCCAGTTATAAGGTGTCATTGGGGAATAGGGAGGAGGAATTAACACAACGACCCTGAGGTTGAAACATTCCTAGAAGTTCAAACCAAGACTGGTGCAGTCGGGACAAAAAGAACAAGAGAAAGGAGTTAGAAGAGAGTCAGAGAGGTGGTGAGAAGCAAGTTACAGAGAGCCTTGCAAGCCACTGTAAGGACTTAGATTTTGAGAGAAGAAAGAATGAGAAATAAAAGCTTCCTGCTGAATCAAATTTGTTTGGCCAATTCAACCAGAAGAGAGGAGTTGGCCTTTCCTGGGACAGGGAAGATTCTCAGGAACATAATGTTTTGGTGGGAGGTGGATGTCAGGAGTTTGATTTGGGGCATATAACTTTTCTTTGAGACAGAGTCTGGCTCTATTACCCTGGCTAGAGTGCCGTGGCGTCAGGCTCGCTCACAGCAACCTCCACAAACTCCTAGGCTCAAGCGATCCTCCTGCCTCAGCCTCCCGAGTAGCTGGGACTACAGGCATGTGCCACCATGCCTGGTTAAGTTTTTCTATATATTTTTAGTTGACCAATTAATTTCTTGCTATTTTTTTTTTTTTTTTTTTTTTAGCAGAGACGGGGTCTCGCTCTTGCTCAGGCTGGTCTCGAACTCCTGACCTTGAGCAATCCTCCCAGCTCGGCCTCCGAGGGTGCTAGAATTACAGGCATGAGCCACCGTGCCCGGCCAATAAGTTTTTAATAAGCCTGGAAATCATTGGTTGTGAGAGTCTGGAATTCAGAGAAGGGGTCCGGGAATGATCAGCTAGAGATAGTACCCACAGCCATGAGATTGGACGGGATGAGCAGGGGAAAGAGAGCAGAGGCCCATGAAGCAAGTCTGTTGCACATTAACGTTTGGAGGTCATGGGGAGGAAATGGAGTAGCCAGTAAAGTAGGAGAAAATCAGCAGAGCATTGTGCCTTAGCCGCCTGCAGAAGAGAATGTTTGCAGAATGATGGAGGGACTCTCTCTGCTATGTGCTGCTAATAGATCAGATGTGGAAAAAAATACCCTGAAAATCGACCATTGAGTTCAGGCAAATGGAGGTCCTGAGTGACCTTGGCAAGAGAAATTTCAGCAGAGGGATGGGAACAAAAAGCCTGCATAAAATGAGTTCAGGAGAGCACGCAGAAATGGTGACAGCTCTTTTCTGAGATATTCTGCAAAGGAGAAGCCGAAAAGCAGGACAGCAAGCTGAAGGCCCGAGGAAGAAGTTTTGAAGATGGAATAATTTTGCAGCATATGTGCATGCTAAAAAGAGCGATCCAGGAGTGATGGGAAAATGGACACTTGAGTAAAGCAAGCAGTCGTTACGAGAGCAGCCCTCTGGAGTGGATGAGTGGAAAGAGGATCTAGAGCAAATGCCAGCATGCATACTTATCTGCAGTGACAAAAGGGAAGTCGCCAATCAAAATGAAAAGTGCCAATTATATCGACATGGGCAGCAGTAGACACAAAGAGCAATGGTGGGGACGTGTGTATCTTCCATGCTTACAGCTGCTTTTTCTCTAAATAAAATGTGAACCAATAATTGCATCAGATGAAAGAGAAGACTGGGGAGGTATTGTTGAAAAGTCCAGAAGAAGAAAAAGGCTTAAAAGAATTAACTATGGGGGGTTTTTTGCTTTTTTTATAAATTTCAGCATATTATGGGGTACCAATGTTAAGGTTATGTATATTGCCCTTGCCCCCCCTTTCCCTCTTGAGTCAGAGCCTCAAGCGTGACCATCCCCCCTATGGTGCACATCTCACTCATTATGTATGTATATACCCATCCCCTCCTCCCCATTCCCACCTGCTCAACACCCCATAAATGCAATTCCTATGTGTCCACTTATGTGCTGATCAGTTAATACCAATTTGCTGGTGAGTACATGTGGTGCTTGTTTTTCCATTCTTGGGTTACTTCACTTAGTAGAATGGGCTCCAGCTCTATCCAGGAATATACAAGAGGTGCTAGATCACCGTTGTTTCTTATAGATGAATAGTACTCCATGGTATACATATACCATATTTTATTGATCCACTCATGTATCGATGGGCACTTGGGTTGTTTCTACAACTTTGCAATTGTGAATTGTGCTGCTATAAACATTCAAGTGCAGATGTGTTTTTTAATGAACTATGTTTTAAACCAAAAGGCTTGTAAATCATGTCTAGTTATGGTAAAATGACAGGAAAAGCTTACAGGTAGTTAATCATTTAAATTCTCTAGTGAAAAATGAATATCAATCTAGGTAGAAGTAAAATTATTAAATGAGTCTTAATGTCTCTGAATACTGGCCTAGTTTGTTTTATGAAAGCAGTTTATTTTGATTATTGTCTTTTTCTGGGCCTGAAAAAGAGACTCTGGTCAACTTGAGTTTAGTCTTAGATATCCATGAGTCAAAACCATGTAACTGAACCACGCAAAGGTTGGTTACCAGTATTTGATTTTGAGGGTATTTGTGAAAGATGTCAAAGGCTCAAAATACCTAATCAAAACAGAATCACATGTCACCGTAAAATAACAGCAATTCACTTAACCAAGAGTGATAATCAAAAGACTTTAAAGGCAATAGAGAAAGTTACATGGATGCAAAAACCTCAACTTTTTAAAGTTTAGTTTTTTCCAGTCAAAAAAAGGAAGAAAGAAAAACATCAAGGAAATCACAGGAATTACCATGAGAAAACACAAAATCTCTGATTTCGAGATCAGCCACCAAAAGGTAACAAACAACCAACCAAAACTTCTCTAGTGTTATTGATTTTTTTTCTTGGGGGAAACTCAGTTAGACAACTTGGAAGTCAAACATAATAATAAAAAAAAGTACTTGAATTAATTAGACATAAAAAGAGTGTTCAAGATCATGAGTATATAGTATATTATAGAGGAATGTGAATAATAAAAACTAGTGCCTTAAGTAGGGAAGCAAAAGACTCTTAGCAAGAGCACGAAAAGTTTCCTGACTACATTGAATAATTTAGACATATCAAGAAAACCAAGTATAGAATTAAGTTATACTGGAGGAAAACATTGATTTTCTAAAGCTTTAAGATAAAATATTTTAGCATTAGGCCATAAAAACAGACTTAGAACTAGAAGGGAGAAAGTTATGGCAGCTGACAAAAAAGGTTGAAGGAGAGAGTTATCATCCTGTAGAAAAAGTGGAGAAAAAGCTAAAAGCAGTAAGACTTAGCAAAAGTTGAACTTTTGGGAGATAAATCTGAGAAGTCTCAGAAAAAGCAGATTATAGAATATGAAACAAAATGTTTTGTACTTTTATTAAAAGTGAATAAATACTTTAAGTGAATCTTGTTATTTTAAGCAAAATTTTTTTTTCAATTATACTCAATTTGATCTCATACAAACATTTTTTATAAATTCTCTTTCATGAAGCTTGTCACAGATTACATAGACATCTGTGACATGCTTGGACTTTTTAATTTGCCCTAAGTTTCTCCTTTCAAAATAACTAGTCATCTTATTTTAGGACAAAATTCATCATATGAGATCCTTTCCCATATAAAATTATTCCCTTTTCCTTTAACCATTTTTAACAAAAATGCATCTTTATACCCATAACTTTTGTATATTACTCTTTCTCACTTGCTGCTTCTTTTTAATTTTGTTTTAATTTATTTTCTTAATGAAGAACACATTTTATGTCTCTTCTATCTTTTATTAAAAAGAATCTTTTTTTGGTAATATATATACACATATATTGCATATATTGACTGGAATTTTTATTCTTAGTAACCCAAACCTCAGTGAAAACCTAGGAAGTAAGAAATCTTGAATTATCTGTCACAAGTAGTTATTTTATTTGTATTTACCTAATTTATTTTAGTAGTTTATTTATATTTAAGTTACTATTTTAAGTTATTTTCCTTTTGACCTAGATATTTTGCTTAGTAAGAACCTTAAACATATGAATATTTTTGCTGATAACTCAGAAGATTTAATTGTTTTATTAAATCAACAATATTAAATTAGTCTTATTAAAAATTACAGAAACACATCATTTTATTTTCAGTTGGTTTATAATTTTATAACTTTTACAGAACCCTGACATCTTAAAAACATAAAAATGACTAGTAAACCCAGGCAAAAATGTATGCTGACAATTTGAAGACATTTTTATTTTTGCAATAATACATTTTCTTATTTTAGTAGCTTGGCTTATTTACCAAAAATGTACTAAATTCACATGCACTTGAAGAACATTTTAACTTATTTCCTGAATTTATAAGTTTGACTTTATAAATCAATTTGGTAGTATGTAAATACAACACGTATATACAAATGCATTCAAACATATATACATACATGTACACAAAGATCTTAATAGTTTTAACTTCCAAGTTCCAGCCACAAGATAACAATATAAACTCACCAGTTTGTAATAGATGGTTGGATACAAATTGTTTTTTTTACAACATTGGAACTCGTTCAAATGGCCAAACTTTGGTTGCCCCAATAGGTAATGTAATGGAAACTATGGACCGGAGTTTTGGGTATATCACCTTTCATGGCAGTTTGATTTTAAAAAGCCTTTTACCTTTTTTTTTTCCCCTTCAGTTTCAAATGAGTTTTTAATTTTCACACTGTAGCTAGAACTGGCTACTCCAAGGAATGCTGAATTAGTGATACCATAGACACTGAGTTTCATCTCAACACCAGTAACTTAGCAACTGCAATTTGAAAGCAGGCAGGAAAGAAAATGAGATAGACAGAGAGTGCAACAGACTCTGCATTTTCACTCTATAGTAGCAGATGTGGTAGAGAAGGCAATTCAGAACTGGCTTCTAATGCAATCATCAGACCTGAATCCAGGGCACCAAATGTTAATTAATCCAGAGCATCTGGGAATCAACTAACAATGAGAGTCTCTAAACCAAAATACAAAACCCTGGAACATCTAGGCGGCAGCTTGCTGAGGACTCCACAACATCCACGGGGCAGTGGCCAACAGAGATCTCCAAAGATACACAACTTAACACAAATTGGAGTCACAGAGCCATGTGTCTCTGGCAGCCCAGAGCCACACAGCACAAATAGGAACCTCCTGACCAACAAAGGAACAAAAGAGGGTTAAGATCCAAAGAGAAAGTCCAACAAAGGTTTAAGAGTGACTGGGTCAGGGCAAAGAAAGGTGGAGCTTTAGAGTAAACGAAGAAAGTGCCTTGCCAGACATAAAATAGAGACAACTGCCCAAGTGGCCAAAATGAAGATTGTAAATGCAACAGTGAAACAAGCACAAACATGTGTTGGTAACTAGAATGGAAAAGAGGCCAAAAGATCACCAAAGCCACAAGTCAAAGAAGGCGTATCAAGAGGTTAGCCAAATTCTCAGCACAGTAACCAAGCATGACAAAGGAAGGCTCACCCATTCATCACATCCCAGTGATGCCATACGGGCTTGATTTGGGGCCCAGGTGAATGTTTCTGTCTCTTGGGCACCAGGATACTTGATATGGGAAAGTGAACCCCAAAACTGGGATTCAGCCTCAAGGCCAGCTGAGTTCCTGGCTTCAGGCAGGAAAGAATTCAAGAGCAAGCTTGACAGAGTAAAGAAAAAGCAAGTTTATTAAAGTAAAAACAAACTTTTGTGCCCATGTTGGTTCTTGCTGCTTTTGGCCAGCTTCTCCACTGCCTCTTGTTTCATCAGAGACCTTGGTTTGGGTCTTTTAGGACTCCTTATTGAGCAGAGTCTGCCAGTTCCCTTTCTCAGAATGCTCAGGAATGTGATTAGTACCCTTAGAAAAGAGAGCCCAGAGGTCTAGCTATAGCTTTCCCAGCCTCCAGAACTGTGAGAAATAAATTTTTGTTGTTTATAAGCCACCAAGTTTATGATATTTTGTTATAGCAGCTTAAATAGACTAAGATGGCTATTATGAAAAAAGTAAGACAGTACATTGATGTTCTTCAACCAATTTTCTTGTCCTAAGTGGAAAATCTGATTTAATTAGGTTTGCAGGTTTACAAGGTAGACTTAATGAGCAGAGTGAAGTAGAAGGTAAATGAGCATGTATACAAAGGAAATATTATAATAATTAATCATATACTGTAAGTAGGAGAGGAAAGGCCATGAGGAGGGTAAGAGGGCAAAGAGGTGGTGGGCTTGAAGGATTGCAGTTGTAGTTGAAGAAATGCTAGAATAGGCGTATTTGGGAGAGTACATTGGAAAAAAATAGGTGGTAATCATTGGCTAGGGTGGTTAAATTTATGCTATGGATGGAATGCAGTTACTAGTAATAAGGCTCAAGAAACATCAGTGAGAGCAAGTTACTATGTACAGGAAAGACAGACTTTCTGGAGTAAAAGGGGTAAAGGAAGCAAGAGGCCAAGGAATTAAAAGAATCATTCACATATTTAATCCATCAAGAATTGAGAGGAGTCATTAAAGAGCAGCAGTAAATCAGGAGATAAAATCTCCGTGGCATTATAAGGCAGAATTACCAAGAAAATGATAGGTAATGGCTAAAGCTTGCAATCTGGGGAATTTTTTTTTAGGGAGAAGGGAAAGAGATGTCTGAAAGCAACAATGAAGAAAAAGGATGACCCTAGCACACCCCCAGGGAGAAACAGGAAGGTGGAAGAGCAAGAAAGTCACCAACTGAGAGAACTGTAAGGCAGTAGCATCCTCAGAGAAGAGCCAAGTCTCAGGGCAAGAAGGTAGTAGCACTATTTAGAAGAGAAGTTGGAGATTTAAGAGGTTTTGCCTGTGTGTGAGCCTCAGCTGCAGCACGCTCTGAGAAATCTGTGGGAAGTTGGATATTGGCAGTAGAAGGACACAAGGACTACTTGTGGTGCTGGTGGGGTGCTTGTTGGAGAAGAAGGAGGGATGGCAGTCTTGCCCAAGTGTACCCAAGCAAGGACAAGACAACTACCCTGGACCCCTTCCAACATTTACCTCCCAGTTCTGGTTTACAGCTGTGGGTCGTATGATGTTTGCCTTCTGCATAAGATATTTGAGAAATCTTTAAAATGCTAAGAATGATTTATAAAAAAGACACCAGCACTTGAACGTTTATAGCAGCACAATTCACAATCACAAAGTTGTGGAAACAACCCAAGTTCCCATCAATTCATGAGTGAATTAGTAAAATGTGGCACATGTATACCATGGAGTACTATTCAGCTTTAAGAAACAATGGTGATCTAGCACCTCTTGTATTTTCCTGGGTAGAGCTGGAACCCATTCTACTAAGTGAAGTATCCCAAGAATGGAAAAACAAACACCACATGTCCTCACCAGCAAACTGGTATTAACGGATCAACGCCTCAGTGGACATATAGGAGTAACATTTATTGGGTGTCAGGTGGGTGGGAGGGGGGAGGAGGGAAGGGGTGTATACAAACACAATGAGTGAGATGTGCAACGTTTGGGGGATGGTCACGCTTGAAGCTCTGACTCGAGGGGGGAGGGGGGCAAGGGCAATATACGTAACCTTAACATTTGTACCCCCAATAATGTGCTGAAAATAGGAAAAAAAAGAATTACTATAATTCTCAAGAGCAATCTGGTAGGGAAAAGTCCTCCCCTTTTCAGAGCAGGCTGATGTCATCTCTTGCTCTTCCTGCTCAACCCTGGGCTAGGACTTTGCTATCTTCCTGGAGTTGCTGGCGTTTCTTGTTTTTTTGACAGGCAGGTAATCTTCAAGTTGAAAGCCACTACACCTCTGTGATGACAATATGGCTTGGACAGCCGTGTTTTTCAAGAATGAGGATTGTGCCGAGCTGCCTTTTTGTCCTGTGCCTTTATCTTCAAAGAGTTTGTCCCGTTTCACTTTCAGAACATAAAAAAAGGTATCATCCTCTGCCCTTCAGGTTGTTCAAAGATGGGAACAATTTTTATCGCACTGTTGTCAAATGATAATGTTTATGGGGGCGAACGGTTTCTTGAGGTTGGGGAATAGGCACATGATGTAATAGTAACCTCCCATGTGTTTAGAGCTAGGGGTGACTCTGTCATTTGTTGCCCCATCCAGCACACTTTCGAGTGTGAAAAGGGACAATGATTAATCTGGGACGGCAGGTACTGTGTCCGTGTGCTGCTCACCTGCCTCAACAAAGACATCCCAAAATACAAAGGCTTAAATAAGATAGAAGTTTCTTTCTCGCACATATCGATCCAGAGATGAGAGGCGAGTGGATGTGGTGTGACCCTGAGTCTTTTTTTAATCTCTTTAGGTCGAAGGGCTGCGCCATTTATAACAATCGTGCAAAGAGCAGGAAGAAGAAAAAGAAAGTAGTGGGAGGCAAGCAGTAGCATTCATTCATCCATTCATTCATTCATTTTTGACAAAGCTCTCGCTCTGTCACCAAGGCTAGAGTGCAGTGGCATCATCACAGCTCACAGCAACCTCAAAGTCCTGGGCTCAAGTGATCCTCCTGCCTCAGCCTCCAAAGTAGCTGGGACTACAGGTGCACGCCACCATGCCTGGCTAATATTTCTACTGTTTTTTTTTGTAGAGATGGGGTCTCGCTCTTGCTCAGGCTGGTCTGGAACTCCTGGGCTCCAGTGATCCTCCTCCTAAGCAACAATGACTTAAGAACTCAGCTCAATAATCGCTCACATCACTACACCCCTCTGTAGTCACCGGACAGAGCATAGACTTAATCATATGGCGCACATAGATACAAGGGAGGCTGGTCTCTAACTGGTAGCCATGGGCCCTGGTAAAATTTGGGAAGTAGTTACTAGGAACAATTAGCGATATCTGGCAAAAGGATGTTAATAGTATGATAAATGTGCAAAGTTAATAAACACCACGGTTAGGAATACTTTGAATCGTATTGGGAAGCTTTGCATTTGCTCATTGCCAGTTGCTTTGCCTTTGCTCTTTCATTTCTCCTCGTACTTCACTCAAGTCACCGATTCCATATCTTTACTCAAATGTCACCTTCTCGGTGCAACCTTCTGTGATAACTCTATTTAAAATTATCACCCCTACCTCATCTGCATTTCCTGCTTTGTATTTTTGATTACACTTTCATGATTTAATCTGCCATGCATAAAAATTCATTTATTGTATTTTCGCTCTCTCCAGGCTGAAATTTCCATGAGGGTAGTGACTCTTGTCTGTTTTGTTCAGTGATGGGGCCTCAGTGTCAAGAAAAGAGCTAAGATTGAGTTGATGCTCAATGTATGTGTAAGTGTTGACAAGGCAATAATGAGCAGAGGCAGACTGACAGTGGTCTGTGTGTTTATAGTGACTTACATGTTAGGTCTTTTATCCATGGTGATAATTACCTGTGTTAAACAGAAGATGAAAATAAATCCTCTTACAGTGACATTACTATGATCATTAGTTATTTATATGACATTGAAAATGAAATTATATGATGCCCTTGCAATATGATTGGATAATGCATTAATGATTGGATGATTGGATAACGCATTAATGTATCATTTCTTTTTTGTTTTTTGCCCTATATATATTTTTTTTTCTACAAGGGAAGCCATGCCTTATTGACTCTTGAAATCTCAGAGACTTAAATTACAGGTGAAAAGAAGTAGTTCACAGCACTAAGCTGTCTCTCTTTTTTAATTTACATCTCTTAGAATCTAAGCCATTAAAAAATAGCGGTAGGTTACTGAGGTAGACAGTGAGGTTTTACTTAAATGTTTGGTGTCTTTCTCTCAATCTTTATCTCTCTCTCCCTCTCTTTTTTCCTCTTTTTTTCTCTCTCTCTCTCAGAACATTGGTGGGATTACACTTCTCTGCCTGATTGAATTTAGCCATAGTCGTGTGATTTCTTTGGCAATGAAATATGAGCAGTGTTTGTCATTTGCAAGTGGAAGGTGGGAGTTTAAAAAGCCAGTGCACATTTTCCACAGTTTCTTTTTTTTCCCCCTTCCATGGTTTCTTGCAATATTCCAGAGGGTGGTTGTGTTGATAGCCCAGCCCCGGAATGAGGATGATAAGGCTGCAGAGAGTGGTGCCCCACCTTCCAAAGTAGATATAGCGTGAGCAAGAAATGAAACCCAGAGATTTAGGTGTGTTGTAACAGCACAGTGTCACCTAGCCTGTCTCTGGGGAGACAATTATCCAGCTGAGGAATACAATGAATTCCCTCAGGACTCATCAAGATCAGTAGGAACAATATTCTGATTGTGCTGATGGTTTCGTGGGTTTAGACATATGTCAAAGCTTATGCAATTATATTCATTGAATATGCAGTTTACTGTATATCAATAATAGGTCAATAGAGCTGATTAGAAAAAAAAAAATAATGAAGGGAGATGTCCTCAGACCAGAGTGGGGACAGGCAACTGTAGGGTCTACCATAGGTGATCGGATCCTGCACTTGCTCCACTGCAGTGCCGGGGCTAAGAACATGATCTTTGATGGCAGCGATTATACAGGCTGGCTGCATCCCAAGCTTGGCATTGAAACTGGGTCTGATGGACCTATAGCAGTCGAGACAGTGGGCATTTTAATGATAACTAGTTTGAACAGATTACCCCTAACTCAAGATACTTCTCAATACCTCAGAATAACAATGTAATGCAGAAGGTAAGAACTATACAAAATAAATACAGCACTAGGTAATGAGTTTTAAATAATATAATGGGGTAAGGTATAGGTCACAGAATGACAGTTTATATATATATATACACACACACACACTTCCTTAATACTTTAATATTTTAGCCCATTATATTGTGTAATTAATAAGTCAGAGGAAGATATGTATTTATATATATATAATACATAGGTATAATATCATATTTGTTTTGCATATAAAACTAACAGTGACTTCGCGCCTATTTTCTCTCGATAGCACATTGCAAAAACATCTGAGGTTGGTAGGACCATGAAGTTACTCCCATTTTACCTATGAGGACACTGATACTTGAAGAAGAAATTATCCTAAATTACCCTGAGCCACACAGTTATTGCAGAGCACAAGAGTATCATATCCCGTAAACCGCTTCCTTCCAGCCTAAAGTTTATCCTATTAATTGTTTTGTTTCCTGAATAATAGAAACACAAACTCAGACTCATAGGGTTCTAAGGCTGGACGGGCATTTAGAGATCACTTGGTCAGTCTCTCTCATCGTATAACTGCAGAAACTGAGGCACAGTGGTGTTGAGACCCTATCATAGTTTTTGATCTAATTAGTGCCACTAGTACTATTGTACCAGGGTAGAAATATATCAGATAAAGTTAACTGATCTGCTTATTTAATTCATTCGGAAGTGAAAACACTGAATGAAAATCCCTCAGTGATTTCCAAGTGGCTGGCTCTAATTTCTTATTTTTCACCTGTGACTTCTCAAATTGGCTCCATCAGTGCTCTCTTCCACAGCACAAATACTAAAATTGGAACGATACAGAGAAGATTAGCACGGCCCCTATGCAAGGATGAATGCAATTTCGTGAAGCATTCCATATTTTTATGAAACCATAGGAATTCTATTATAGAAGGAAATGTTGGAAAAAACCTCCTATAGACATCATCCTAGGCAAAGAATTTATGAAGAAGATCCCAAAAGCAATCACAGCATCAACAAAAATAAACCTGATCAAGTCAAAAAGCTCCTGCACAGCCAAAGAAACTATGACTAGAACAAATAGATAACCTACGGAATCGGAGAAATATTTGTATGCTTATACATCCAACAAAGGGCTAATAGCTAGAATCTATCTAGAACTCAGGAAAATCAGCAAGAAAAAAATCAAACAACCCCATGAAAAAGTGGGCAAAGGACATGAACAGAAACTTTTCAAAAGAAGAAAGAGTAATGGCCAAAAGACATATGACAAAAATGCTCAACAGCTCTAATCATCAGGGAAATACAAATCAAAACCACAATAAGATAGCACTTATCTCCTGTGAGAATGGCTTTTATCAAATAGTCCCAAACTAACAAGTGTTGGCGTGGAAGCTGAGAGATAGGAACACTCCTACGCTGCTGGTGGGACTGCAAACTAGTACAACCTCTATGGAAGGTAATATAGAGATACCTCAAAGAACTAAAAGTAGAACTCCCATTTGATCCAGCAATCCTATTACTGGGCAACTACCCAAAGGAAAAAAAGAAGACATTCTATAATGAAGACATCTGCCCTTGGATGTTTACAGCAAAATTCACAATTGCAAAGATGTAGAAACAACCCAAGTGCCCATCACTACATGAGTGGACTAATAAAATGAGGTATATGTATACCATGGAGTTCTACTCAGGCACAAAAAAACATTGGTGAACTAACAGCTCTTCCATATCCTGGATGAAGCTGGAGTCCATTTTTCTAAGTGAAGTATCCCAAGAATGGAAAAATAAGCACCACATGTACTCACCATCAAATCGGTATTAATTGATTAACACTTATGTGCACATATGGAAGTAAGACATTCATCAGGTGTCGGGCAGGTGGGAGGAGAGAAGATGGGTATATTCACATCTAATGGGTGCAGGGCACACTGTCTGGGGAATGGACACCCTTGTAGCTCTGACTCAGACAGGGCAAATGCAATATATGTAACCTAAACGTTTGTACCCTTGAAATATTCTGAAATTAAAAAAAAAAAAAGAAAGAAAAAATTGACTTTATCAAAGAGATCAACAGAAAGTTGTAGCATTACAAGTGCATGAAAATGCCTTTTGCAATATTTTGTAGACATAAATGGCACACTTATTTCAACATTTTAAAAGTGAATTAAAGCATACTGCCTCTTCTTAACATGAGATTTCTACCATGAGCTTTCCAGTGAAAGAAAAATCATTTAAGGTGTACTTTTCATGTTTTAAAGTAAGTGCGTGCACACACACACACACACACACATATATATATATATTAATAGCCTTTATAAGCTTCTAGCAGAGAGGAGTTTGTGTTTCTTTATGTTTTTGAACAGTGTATAAGCTTTCTGTCTAATTTTGTGTTATCTTTCCAAAATGAGTTTGAAAACACTCCACCAGTGAAACCTTTGAATGGTACAAACTAATCAATACCATAGTGCTTTGAGCCAGAGAATTCATGCAGAGAGCCAGCATGGGCCATGTAAGTCCAAGTGCTGTTCGGGGACTAGAAGAATAGCACTGCAGCTTGCCAGGATAAAGCTGAACTTAATCTCAGGGACGAGTGAAAATCACTTACTGCATGTGGCAGTAAGAAGGCTCTGCCCTCCAGTGGAGCCCAGGTCTCTCTGATCAAAGCCAAGTTGAGTGTTGAGGGCGAAGTAAGAGTCTCTACTTCAAGTTTGATGAAAATCATTTCTATCCAAGTGGAGTGTAAGCAGAATGGCTTCATGGAAAATTGAGTAGAGTTGGCTTTGAGACAAGGTTCTTCTGCTTATTGTGTGAAATAGGCTCAGAATAGTGGAGAGTTCTCAGCCTTTCAGGAAGACAGGAAAAATGCACATTGCATTTTAAAGACCAGCCCAGGAGGAATAAAAGAAATAGAACTAATGACAAAAATTACATTTTGAGAAGAAAAATTAATAGAATGGAGACATCAATCATAGATACAGTAGGAAATGAGAAATAGATCAAAATCAAGTGCTTGAAGTTTAAAGAAACTGACTCAAGATTAAAATATGCTGTGGATGGTGACACTATAAATAATTATTATTTTACATTTTTAGGAGAGTATCTGTATTTTCTAAGTTTTCTACAATGCAAATGAATATTTCCATAATGTGAAAAATACAATACAATTTATCTTATAAAAAGAAATAAAAATATGCTGTGGGAATGTGAAAATTTTAATGAAAATTGAAAATCTCACATGACATGTTCTTACAGTGATTATACATTGTCAAACAGAAATTAGGATGTGTAGGTTAAAATACAAACACACACACACACACACACACACACACACACACACACACACTCTTTCCCACTAATTTGTCAAGTAGTTCTTTGAAAGATCTTCAGATGTGGAAAAATGAAATCTAATTTAATTCTATTAATATATTCAGTGAGTTGAAGGAAATTATATGAAGTAAATAATGGCATTTGTCCTGGAAAATTTGGTACAAGCAGTATCTATTTAAGTTGTCTTCATTTAGCTCACTGATAAAGTCCATGGTCCAATAAGACTGAAGACATTACGTGGTAGACATTAAGAAACATTGTATTAGAATGACAATATTCAGAAGGCCAGAGGACGTTTAAGACCTTTCTGGAAATGTGCACAGATAAATTGCTGTGCATAATTTTAAGTGTTTCTAATAGACACATTCATAGTTTTTAAAATACATTATCATTCTTTCTTCAAAGATACTGATTTTTAAAAAGCTAAAAAAATACTCCTTAGGAGAAATTTTATAGAAATTTCATCTTTAAGGAAAATTTTAAGTGACTGCTACATGACTAAAATTAATTGAACATTCTGTTGGGATTTACACATACAAAATAACTAAACAAATTAAGTAGGGCAGATGTGAGACTTTTTATTTCAGACATTTCTATTTATGCAATTCAACTTTGTCCAGGCAGAAGTGACTACAACCCATTATTTCTTTGGATATAAAAAGATTTTTATGGGTTTTATTCATGATTTTAAATTCAGGAGTGGCCAGGCACTGTGGCTTGTCATCCTAGCACTCTGGGAGGCCGAGGCGGGTAGATTGCTCAAGGTCAGAAGTCTGAAACCAGCCTGAGCAAAAGTGAGCAAAAGTGTCTCTACTAAAGATAGAAATTAATTGGCCAACTAAAAATGCATAGAAAAAAAATTAGCCAGGCATGGTGGTGCATTCCTTGTAGTCCCAGCTACTTGGGAGGCTGAGGCAGGAGGATCACTTGAGCCCAGGAGTCTGAGGTTGCTGTGAGCTAGGCTGATGCCACAGCACTCTAGCCTGGGCAGCAGAGTGAGACTCTGTCTCAAAAAAAAAAAAATAAATAAAATTTAAAAAATAAAAATAAATAAATAAAATAAAAAGTTAAATTCAGGAGTATGCCCTTGTTTCTCTATGGCCTCAGCTGTCACTCTACCTTGCACAAGGCCATTATTAAGTCATCACAAAGTATCTTTATTCAGTACCTTAGGGGAACCTAATATTTTATTCACTCCTTCAAAGAAAAGAACTGAATGCATCTGCTTTTGTTGAATACTAATGCTGCTATGTTGTTCAAACTGTGTAATTGTGCAAACACTTAAGCAGCGGTTGACTGCGTTTTAAATCTTAGACCACTCTCCTCACCCCTTCCCCTGATATGGCAGGACACAGGGAGATGAAAAGTGTCATTGCAAAACCATTAGCTAGAAAAGGGGATGTCTTTTGTTTACGAGATAACAATATATTTTATTACTAGGAGGTTTTGAAACATAATTCTCCAGAAGCGATATTTCTTAAAATCACAGTTTGTGCAATATAGAGTTTTAAGTGCAAATATAAAGGAGACACATACATTCCTATTTATGGGTGATGAAGGTAATATGAACAAATATTTTGGCCAGGATAAGATTGCTACCTCAATAAAGCACTAGCATACGAAAGCCACATTATATTATGAAACTCTGAGAGGGGCATTTAATTTGTTGACTATATTGCATTTCTTCATCTAAAATGAGCTACAGATATATATGCATTGAGGATTTTTAGTTAATTTGCAGGATTTGGTCCTTGAAATCTGATTACACTCTAACTGAAAACACCCAAGTTGTAACGAATTTTTTAACAGCTTTATTGACATTTAACTGATATACAAAGAACCGTGAGTATTTAATCTGCACAATTTGGTGCGCTTGGGCATATGAAAATACCTGTGATATTACCACCACAATCAAGGTAATCGACATATTGAACACCTTCCAAAGTTTCCTGGTGTCCCTTTGTGGGGTTTTTGTCTGTTTTTTTGTTTGTGGTAAGAATAATTAACATAAATTTAACTTTATACCCATTGAACAAAAGCACCCCATTTCTCTTGCTCAGGCTCTTGCTCAGGCTGGTCTAGGATTTTTCCTGACCTCATGTAATCCTTCCGCCCTGCTTCCCAGAGTGCTAGGATTACAGGCGTGAGCCACTGCGCCTGTCCTCCCTGTCTATTTATAACAAAGTGGGATCAGCTCTTTGCCTGAAAATATGCAGTTGCAATGATTAGCATTTTTTGCATATATTAAATTGTGTTTACATAACACCGAATGCTAAATATAGGTGATTTAGAAAAATTAAAGCGGCAGATAATTACAAGGTAATAATTATCTTGTTGCCTGAGATGTTGATATAATATGGTCCGTATCAATGGATTCTACTGTTTGAGATCATTAACCAATTGAGTGATTACCCAGTTGCCATGCATATCTTTATAGAGTTGCTATAAAGACCTATACACCTATATACCTATCATGTACCTACTGGCCTGGGGACTAAGCAGCAACCGACAGACTACACCAGGGCAGAGGTGGAAAATTAAATGATACTTTACAAAAGATGGAGACCACAAGAATCGGGTTTTATTTTACTCCTATTTATCTTATGTCAAAAGCCCAGAGATACCTGGCATAAATGCGTTGTAGTTATATGGACACTGTTGGCATACATATAAGATGAATATACTTGTTGGCATACGATTAAGTATGCCTATTAGCACAAGAAACATTTTTGGTTCTCTTCTCATCCGTCACTGCATGGTTCCTCAACAATTCCGTTGTCAACGTTGTTTCTTGCTTTGACATTTTCTCAATAAAGTACATTACCTGAACATCGTCTATTCAGGTTTTACGGGACAAGTGTTTAGGTGATCCTTAAAACCTATCACTTAATATTTTAATTCCTAGGATTCTGAATCACTTTCTTTCATAGGTCAAGTAATGGATATTTTACCAATTTAACTAAACAATGTTCGACAATTCACAGCTTCTGTTCACAGTTGCAATTCAAGAGACCTTACACATGCATTTAATATGGTTTTCTTTTCCTTTGCTCAATGATGTTGAGCTTAACTGACAAGACCTTCCATTTATTTATTTTTTTGTAATGTTCATAGTTGGGTACCAAAAGCAGAGAATTGACTTCTTTCTGGCTTTTTATGTAACATTGTAACATTTGCTTTGTTATACTGAACCCAATATGAAATCTGTTACATTTTACTCTTTTAATTTGCATCAAAGTAGAGAATGCCAAAACCCAGTTTCATCCTTAATTTTCAAGCCTCTTTCACATATTCTTAGGTGATTTATATAACACCTAATTATAGTTTTTAATTTCTTTTTGTTTGATTTTTCATTGAACCATTTATTCATGTGTTTTCTCTGGTTTTATAATGATGACTTTTTTTTTACCAGGGAAAGAGAAAACTATTTTTTAATAAAGTGACATGAAGCCTCCTCCCTTTTTTACAAAAGAGCTGACACATTTTTTTCTTTTTTGTTAAGATTTTTGGACAAGGGTAAGTTCTAAGTGTCTTTGACATTGCCCTTTATTTGAAGTCATATTGAAATTTTTTTGCATGTAGACTGACAGTTACAAATGCTTTTCTTTTTCTTTCTTATTACCTTTTAAAACCACAGGCTTGATCTCTAGAAAAAGTAATAATAGGGGAGTTAGCTAATTTACCACACTTGATGTTAGACAAGTAAGAGACTTTGTCAGGTAAAAGAAGGTGCTTTATTTTTTAAGGGTAATTTTTTTTTTTTTTTTTTTGCAAAAAGGTAGATTATTAAGCAAGATTTTTTTTTTCCTCCACCAACGCTTTCCAATTGTATGTTTTTCTCTGGATGATGTTGAAGTTCATTGTTCTGATTAATTTCAAGACATTTTCTTGACCCTGCATCTCTATAGGCGACTTTGTCTGGCAATGCCGACTCTATGTACAAGAGGCCTCTTGGCAACACGTGTTTTTAGTCTTCATCTTGGGGGCTGTGTTCCGGTACTATGATTTGTACAAGAAATTCCTTTTTTTTTTTTTTTTTTGAGAAAGAGTCTCACTTTATTGCCCAGGCTAGAGTGAGTGCCATGGCGTCAGCCTAGCTCACAGCAACCTCAAACTCCTGGGCTCAAGCAATCCTGCTGCCTCAGCCTCCCAAGTAGCTGGGACTACAGGCATGTGCCACCATGCCCGGCTAATTTTTTTCTATATATATTAGTTGGCCAATTAATTTCTTTCTATTTATAGTAGAGATGGGGTCTTGCTCTTGCTCAGGCTGGTCTCGAACTCCTGAGCTCAAACGATCCGCCCACCTCGGCCTCCCAGAGAGCTAGGATTACAGGCGTGAGCCACCGCGCCCGGCCAGAAATTCTTTTTTTTAAAGCTCATTTCTTATATAATAAAATTGCACAAAATTACCATCTTCTGAGAAATAACGTTTTCCTAAACTGAGTACAAAAGCATCTTTGCACATTTCTTTGATGTTTTCATGCAGTTCTTTGAAGGGGAACTAATGCTGATGTCTTCTAGTCTTTTAGTATTCAACTGCTTCTGTGGCTTTGGAAGTTGTCATTTTTTTCAAGTTTTGTTCTGTTTCCATTTTGTTTTTGTGCTTTTGTTTTTCCCCATGTTTCATCTACTTCTTACAAGTTGAACCAGTTTTTTTTTTTTTTTTTTCCAGTTTAATTTGTGAGGCTGTAGACATAGCATTCTCTGGTCGTGGTAGTTGGAAAAAACTCTTAACAAGCCTATAGCTATTCAGTTGACCCGCTGTGACAATTTTAGCAACATGTTTCCATTCCTCCTTTCCTACTCTGTTAATTAATCATCTGTTTATTCATTAGTGCAAATTGGCTTCTGTGTATCGTGAAAACTATGTAGGAGATTGTCTATTTCATTGAAGAAATGCATAATTCAATTGAAAAGATAAAGTGCTATCTGGGTTAAAGGAAGTTTTAGCAAAAAAATCAGGGGAGATTTCCTTTGCTTTTTCTGGCCCCAAACCCAATCATCTGTTCTTTAGATGATTCAGTGGATGGTAGTTAAAAACGCTCAAACATTCAGAAAGGCTTTTCAGTAAATTTTTGACAAATCACTCAATGATCAGATATTATCCTTTTTTGGTGAGGTTGTACTGTCTCTGTATCCTTCAAGTATTTACATATACAATCCAAAGTAGGAATTCTTATCCCCTTACCTTAGATGAAACAGGCAAATAGTATGTGAGCCAAATGTTATTTTATTTACATGTAGAATATATGAAATATATTTTATATTTAGAATATACATATTCTAAATATATTCATATTATTGCTTGAAATATTATATACATAATGAATATACATAGATTTTAATTTATTTGTAGACTGCATATAGTAATATATAGAATTGTAAATGTTACATATTTATATATAATAATGAATATAACATTTATCTGATAGACTACAGTATTCTAGTTTTATTTATAGACTATGTGAATATTATATTTCTATAAGAAGTATGTGTGTACCTCTCTGTATACAATATAAATATAGTATTTTATAAATATATTAAATATAAATATATATTAGAATATATTAAATATACATATATTAGAATTAGATATAAATTAAATTATAAATATATTAAATTAATTATATATACTTTAAATTATATTATAAATTATATAATATTATATAATATGTTATATTATTATATGATATAAAATATATAAATATATAGTTTTTAAATTATATTATATAAATTATATATATTATATAAATTATAAATACATTAAATTATATATGAATTAAATATAAATATATTATAATTAAATATAAATATATTAGAATATATTAAATATAAATATATTCTAAAAATAAAATATATTCTATATCCTATATGTATCTAAAATACACACACACATATTTAAAATGCAGTGTTTTTTAACATTTTTCTGAAGATAAAATTCTCCAAAACGATTGTTCAGAACACATTCCTGAGATCCAACCTAGACCCCAAAACTCACCATTTGTAGGAGGACATTCTGGTTATCTGTCTACATATTTAATGATTGTCCCAGATCATTTTTATCAGGAAGTGGGGCAGCCATTGTGCTGTAGTCCCCACAGCGTAGCATGGCATACAGGGGTTCATGAGATGCTTGTCACCCAGGTTTCCATGTCTCTCTCCTGTGATTCCCCCGGTCTATGTTCCAGCCACAAAGCGCCAGCGCCCCCCATGGTGTCCGTGCTTCCAAGCTTTATACTTGATATTTCCTCTTCTTCGAATGGCCTCCTCGTCCCCTTTCTTCACTAATGGAATTCCTTGTCATTCTTTTCCAGCTAAAATATCAGCCACCTGGGAGACTTCCCTGAGTCTATAATACAGAGTCCATATGGATAATAATAGCCAATACCTTTTTCAGTTGTGGTCATGGCCCATGTTACCTTGCTGTGTCCTTTGCGTGTCCTCATTCAGCTGCCCATCATGACCCTCTCTGTTCAAGTATTGTTGTTATCCCCATTCTACAAAGGAGGACACTAAATCTTAGAGTACTTAGCTTGCCAGGTTCACAGGGCTCTAATGGCATTGGCACCCTAGAATTTGTGCCATTAGCTCCCCATTTAGGGATATTGTGAAACAGCACCTCAAATCTGGGAGAATAAGAGAGACTCGTGTTGATGTCATTATCCACCAAGAATCACTCAGTATCTGTCAAAAATATATTGTCAGACAAATGCTCTTCTATCTGATATCCAATATACCATTCATGGAGAGAAATCAAACTTCTTCATTAAGTATCTACTCTGATACTATACTGAGACCTGATATAAAAATCTTGGACCTGGAGACATTTTCTAGTCTGCATGCCCCACGTTTGACGCTGCTATTGCTGGCTGCTGTAGCCTTAAGTCTGTTCATTCTGAAACCAGCAACGTTTGGGTCTAAGTTCTGTCTCTCTCACTCGTTGCTTGTTTTTGACTTTGACCAAGACATTTTAAAGTCTACAATAGGCGTCCTCAAACTACGGCCCCGCGAGCCACATGCAGGTGTTTTTTGCCTGTTTGTTTTTTGACTTCAAAATAAGATATGTGCAGTGTGCATAGGAATTTGTTCATAGTTTTTTTTTTTAAACTGTAGTCCGGCCCTCCAATGGTCTGAGGGCCAGTGTACTGGGCCCCTGTTTAAAAAGTTTGAGGACCCCTGGTCTACAAACTTCAAGTTACTCATCAGTCTTATGGGGTTAACAATAAACAGAATAAATAAATAAAAGTTGTTTATTTTTTTGTAATTTTTAACTTAAAAAATTTTAAGTTTTTTTTTGAAGTTTTAAAGTTTTTATGGAAAATTTTGACTGTATGCAAAAATTAAAGACGGAAGTCCTATACTGCTACACAGTTATCAACTCATTGTCCATCTCATTTCTCTATGCACTCAAAGTTAGGGTTGTAAGGCAATTAGATTAAATAATTCTATCAAACTCATCTAAGGTAGTGCCTCGTACAGGGGAGGTACTCAATTTAAGTCAAATTAATTTCATCTTACAGGGGAATGAGCATTGAGTAATTTCACATGGCCCCCTTTTCATACCCCACTTCCTGTTCCTACTCAAAATATTTCAGTTTGAAAAGAGAAGGAAGAGGAAGTAGGAAGTAAATGTCTGTTAAGGGGTCAGAAGCAACCTCAGGCATCCCACATTGACCTGGCTACAACTAAACAGATACAGCCCATCAGAACTATAAGATTTTTTTCTTTTTTTTTATTTCAGCATATTATTGGGGTACAAATTTTAAGGTTTCAATAAATGCCCTTCCCCCCACAAGTCTGAGTTTCCAGCATGACCATCCCCCAGATGGTGCACATCTCACTCATTATATATGTATATACCACCCCCTTTCCCCCTCCCACCTGCCCAATACCCTATTACTGTAGTACCTGTGTGTCCACTTAGGTGCTGCTCAGTTAATACCAGTTTGCTGGTGAATATATGTGGTGCTTGTTTTTTCCATTCTTGGGATACTTCAGTTAGTAGTATGGGTTCCAGCTCTAACCAGGAAAATATGAGATGTGCTATATCACCGTTGTTTCTTAGAGCTGAATAGTACTCCATGGTATACATATACCACATTTTATTAATCCATTCTTGGACTGATGGGCACTTGGGCTGTTTCCACAGCCTTGCAATTATGAATTGTGCTGCTATAAACATTCGAGTGAAGGTGTCTTTTTTGTAGAGTGTCATTGGATTTTTTGGGTAGATGCCCAGTAATGGGATTGCTGGATCAAATGGTAGATCCACTCGTATAGCTTTGAGGTATCTCCATATTGCTTTCCACGGAGGCTGAACTAGTTTGCAGTCCCACCAGCAGTGTAGGAGTGTTCCTCTCTCTCTGCATTCACGCCAGCATTTATTGTTTGGAGACTTTTTGATAAAGGCCATTCTCACTGGAGTTAAGTGATATCTCATTGTGGTTTTGATTTGCATTTCCCTGATGATTAGAGATTTTGACCATTTTTTCATGTTTGTTGGCCATTCTTCTGTCTTCTTTAGAAAAGTTTCTGTTCAAGTCTTTTGCCCACTTTTTAATAGGGTTATTTGATTTTTTCTTGATTTTTGTGAGTTCTAAGTATGTTCTAGTTATCAGCCCCTTATCAGATGCGTAGGATGCAAAAAACTATAAGATTTTTAACATGCATTCTTCATGTCTCATGTTGACCTGTCTTCCTCCTATTTGACCTCAGTTTCAACACCACGATCTCTGGCTCCCCACATCTGGCTGTGCCTTGTTCCCTCCACAGCCATGGCTTTGTGCGTCTGCAGCCCCTGGCTCTTCCTCCTCTTCCTACTCAAAGCTTCTCTGCGCTGTTGAAGTTGAATTCCCTTTTTTCCCTGAACTCACATTTTGTTCTGGACCATAATGCCCTGTAACAGCGTATGGTGGTTCCCTTCCCCTTTCGTTCTCATGAGAAATTGAGCCCAATTCTCCAACAGAAAGTCTCCAGCCACTTTTAATTTTCTCATCTGTTTTCCTGGAAACCAGTACTGAGAGCCCTACATGAACACCACCACCTTTCCTTTTTCTTAAACAAAAATTCCCCTTTTTTATGTCCTACATATATATTGTTCATGCTTATAATATACCAAATGCTATAAAGCAAAATGAGCCGAAAGGATAAAGGAAGGTTGTTTCGAGATGAGGTTGCTATAAGAATTTTTATCATACATGCATAGTGGATGTCCAAAAGAGCATGCCAGAAGTTACTGAATCAGGTACATGAGAGAATACAACGGAGGAAAAAAAGTAACTTGACTGCACTTAACCTTCTTTCCTGCATTATTATTTTGCTCTAATTCATAAACCTTTGACGTGCATTGTGTACA
This sequence comes from Mirza zaza, assembly GCA_008750895.1. Lineage (NCBI taxonomy): Eukaryota > Metazoa > Chordata > Mammalia > Primates > Cheirogaleidae > Mirza > Mirza zaza. Next base: position 39,688 of record VSMD01039552.1, read on the forward strand.
TGTGCTCTGAATATTAAGAACGTCTCAAGGCTGTGTCTCACACAATAGCAAGAGGATGTTCTATCTTTTTTCCCCCTCACATTTCTTATGTTACGGTGTTTATTTTAACCGTATAAAGAGATCATACTTCCGAATGACCTCTTGCAAAATTTTGCAAGGGGCTTTTATTATCTGCCTCTGGCCACTCTTAATCACTCAGTATCCCCTGATTTTTACCCCATTTCAGACACCTACTAAGCATTCATAGGCACCTCAGTGTGTTTGAGTTTCTTTACCTCCTTAACCCAAAACCTATAAAAACCTTACATGCAGAATGGAGCTGGTATCAGAGTATTAGTCTTGGAATCACATACTTCTGATTTCAACACGAAGCCCTCACAATCGGTATGGGTATAACAAATAACAACTTATTTAACATCCCTTATCATTTTAGTTTCCTCTTCTATACATGGTGACAATCATAGAATTTAGTTCTCGTAAACTGTTGTGAGGATTGCATGAAATATTACATCATGCAAAGTGCTAAATACTGCTGTGACTAGTCATGGCATTAATTCTAACCCGGAATCTTTCTACTCTCAAATATACACACATACAAACACATGCACACACATGTATGTGTATAAAAATACATGTGTACGCATATATACTTGTTTATACTAGAATAAAAGTATTTGGCATTTTACTTTTTTGATATTGTTTATTGGAAGCCATCAGTCTTGTTTCCTGTATCCATAAGAGCACTCCTTGTGAAGGTTTACTCATTCCTACCATGAAGGAAGCTGTCTCTATTGTGTTGTTGTCATGCTTAATTTCTATCTTCAAGGTAAATGATGTTTTAACCGTGAGTGAGAAAAATTACTACCTTTAAAAGGAAAATCATGGAATGTAGAAAGCATTTAAAAACAGATGTGGGAAAATATTTCCATCATTGTGTGAGTTTGTTTTGAAAAATACTAAGTGTATCATCTACAAAACCTTCCATGTCTGGACACTTCCACTCTGGAATGGAGTTTCTAAGGAGTTTCAACATCCTTTAAAGGAGGAGACATTTCGATGGATTTTGATCACTTTGATCAAACTGGAAATATATACCTTCTCACTGGATTGAAAACGCAATTGATAGGCAGCCAGGGGGAAGGAATTTATGAGTCTATTTTTTTAACCAAAACTTCACGTTCATTGGCGGTTGAGGCAGGAAAATGAGTCCCATGATCTCATGAGAACAGAAAGCATCATGTCTTCTAATAATGGACCTACGTGGCCCATAATATCTCCATGACAGTCGTCCACTTTTGATAGTCATTAGGTCCAAGTATTGGAATACAATGAATCTTAACTGGGGCTTGTCAAAGCTTTATGACAATTAAAGCAAAATTTAAAAAAATTATGAAGAATACACTACCTGATTTCTCTCATTGAAAATGTTATGACTAATAAGATGTCATATATTACCAGTTTAGTGAGAAAAAACACTTTATATCATTAACATAATAAGAGTTAAATATTCCTTTATTCATCTTTATTTCATCCATTAATTGCTATTTTTGTTTAATATAATATAATAACTCAGTATATTAGTATACTCATATATTATAATAATATAATAATTATAACAACTCAGTATATTAGTGCATTTATCCATCTCCATACATAGCTAAATATACATAGATGGCAAACATTTTTATGCTAAGCAGCTTAAACGACCAAAAATGTTTAAAAACAACTGGTTAACATGGGCACTACTGATTTTGTTGTAAAGGCAACACCGAGACAATTTATGAATTTTTTCGTGGAAGAGGTAGTTTAATGGTTGGGGTTGGGTGAAAGAGAAATGAATTTGTATTTTCGTGCTTAGAGAATGCCCCTTTGCTGCGTTCCTCCTTTCTTCTCCAATCGTAGTATTTTCCTAGGGCTGCCATAACAACAGGCCATAGACAGTGTGGCTTAAAACGACAGAAATTTCTTCTCTGACGGTTTTGGAGGCCGGAAGTCTGAAGACAAGACGGCAGTCGGGTCATGCTCCCTCTGGGGCCTCTAGGGACGTGTGCACCTTGCCTCTTCCCGGCCTCTCGTGGTGACTGGCCGTATCCTTGGCATTTGTTGACTTGTGGCTGTTTCCCTACTCTGTGCCTCTACCGTCACATGGCCTCCTTCCTTCCTTGCCTCCTGTATCCAAATCTCCCTCTTCTTTTTCTTATAAAGTCACCAGCCATTGGTATCAGGCCCTACCCAAATCTAGTATGACCTCATTCATCTTATTTTTAGTTTTTTGAGACAGAGTCTCGCTTTGTTGCCCAGGCTAGAGTGAGTGCCATGGCGTCAGCCTAGCTCACAGCAACCTCAATCTCCTGGGCTCAAGCGATCCTCCTGCCTCAGCCTCCCGAGTAGCTGGGACTACAGGCATGCGCCACCATGCCCGGATCATTTTTTTAAATATATATATATGAGTTGGCCAATTAATTTCTTTCTATTTTTAGTAGAGACGGGGTCTCGCTCTTGCTCAGGCTGGTTGCTAACTCCTGACTTCGAGCGATCCGCCCGCCTTGGCCTCCCAGAGTGCTAGGATGACAGGCGTAAGCCACCACACCCGGCCTCATTCATCTTAAATTGATAACATCTACGAAGACTGTTTCCACAGAAGGTCACATGCGTCCGGACTGGGGTTCAGGGCTTGATCACGTCTTTTTGCAGGTCACAATTCAACCCACTGTTATCCTCTCTCTCCCCTCTTCCCTCCCTCCGTGCTCATCCTCCTCATCACCTTGCTTTTATCTAGTACCACGGGGCCCTCCAGTTCAGGGGGATTTCTTTGCATTCAGAGCCCTGGCCCAGCACCAAACGTCCATGGACCGAGCGAGACATGACGCTTACATTTGGGGGAGTGGTTGGCTGGAGCAGGGTGTGGAAGGGGTACGCAGCATGATTCCATGCTTGCAATGGGCCTGTTCGTTCTCCCCAGTTCTCTGTGCTCCAGAACCAAAGCGACAGCAACCGAATGCCTTTTTATCCCCCTTTTTACTCTATCTATTGTGGTTTCCCCCAAGAGCGTCATGGATTTACTCCCCTGCACCCAACACTGTCCAGATTTGGGGGTTGAAGGGGGAGTTCCCCCTTCAACCCCAAGGGGAAACAAGTCACTTTCTCTGGACATGTGCAGAGGGGAATTGGGTTGACTACATCAGGCCCAATTGCAAGCATACTTTGAATCGAACATCTTGAAGTTCATACCATCCACCTGAGCCTATTTAATGGAGGTGTTCGCATTTTCCCTGTAGTCCGAAGACATTTTTTTTTGCCCTTAAGTTTGGTAACATTTCCATGTGCTTTAGTCACTCGATACTTATTGTGCAGTCACAACTACAGGCTGGGTAGGGACACTTCCCAGAAATGTGTGCCTTGGTGATGATGCTGAAATTGATCAGTTTTATTTTTCAACTTGTACAGTCCTTGCGCTCTATTCTTTAACTCTCTCCCTTCTTTTTCCTCTCTCTTATGGTTAGGTTCTGGATACTCAATCTGGCGCTATATTAGATTTCCCTTTTCCACAATTGCTCTGCTCTCTCACCTCTGTCAAACAGAAGTTGGCTCTCCTTGCTCCTGTCTCATCTCCCTAATTCATCTCTTCCATTGCATGGGCTCCACCTAGCCTAGCCCCGTTATCAGTTTATCTCTTTTACTTTTAAGTCTCCATTGCTGCCCAAGAATTCTATGTTCTACACTTTGTTTCAGTTGATATATTAGACTCACAGGTGTCCTCAAACTATGGCCTGCGGGCCACAACCCAGGTATTTTTGCCCGTTTGTTTTTTTTTACTTCAAAATAAGATATGTGCAGTGTGTATAGGAATTCGTTCATAGTTTTTTTTAAAACTATAGTCTGGCCCTCCAACGGTCTGAGGGCCAGTGAACTGGCCCCCTGTTTAAAAAGTTTGAGCACCCCTGTTTAGAGACTTGAGCTTTTCAGTAATGCTAAGTTCACTTGTAGATTACCTGTCCTGGGTGGACTCAGGGGAACTTGCTCCTGTGCCCTCCTTATCTTTGACACTACCTTGCTATTAATGACACTCTTAAGAACTGAGCTAAGTGACCCAGACATAATTTGAGAGCACCAAGAGGTGACAGAAATGTGGCTTTATGAAAGACCGACACTCCTTCCCCACCCCCCCGCACAAGAGAAAATAGAGTTCTTTCAGTAGAAAAATAGGATGCAATTTTACTTTTTCGAGTGCTAAGGGACATGTCTGTTATTCAGACCAATTGTCTTTCAAGCTGTGACAGTTTCTGTCTCCTATATTATAATGATAGTTGAGTTTTTCACAATACTCTTGCTCCTTAACACATTTTTTTTTTCCTGCAAGCTCCTTCATGAGTGACATCTATTTTTTTTTTTAAGATTAATGTGCAGGAGAGACATTTCATGGAGGCATTTTAAATATATTTCTTTCTGTTTTAAATCTTTCCACCAGAGGCATAAATAGATGTTGCAATTTATTTTGCTAGCCTCTCTCTCTTTATTTTTTGCCGGCTTTTTCCAAAAAAAAAAAAAAGGATTAGTCTTTTATTTTCTTTAAAAGTCTCGATTCTTTATTTTACCTTGCCTTCTTTTCAGTAGTAGATTTGGGCCTTGAAATACTTGAAACTCTTGTAGCTGTTACTAGTGTCTTATTCCCCACCTTACTTATTGTTCACGATCCTCTACTGCATTCCTCACTTCCTCTATAATAATCCTCATGCTTTTTCTGTCTACCTCTTTTACACTTGGCATTATTTCCCAAGAGTGTAGCAAAAAAAAGCTTGTGCTTTGTTTTCTTAACCGTTGCTCTGTTTGCCACAGGTAGCCATTCTTTTAGAGACTGCCATAAAGCAAATCTCTGCAAAACCTTTATAGTTTTTTAGTTCAGTGGCAGGAAATTTTCCCGGTACCTGGGGTTTCCAGAGCCCTCCTATAGATCTGCTTTGGTGAGGACTTTTCTACTTATTTCCCTTGTCTTCAGAACAGCTTGCCATAACTTGCTTAAATGCTGCAAACTCTTTATGACCTATGGTGGTGAGTGTGTTTTTCTCAGTGGCCATGCTTTGCTTTAACAGACTTGTTATTGTTTTTTTCCCATTTTCTCCAAAAGTTGTATTTTTGTATATTCATTGTTTCACCAGCCAATAGCGTTATAACAAAAAGAACACTGTAAACCAAAGTCTTTAGAGTCTGCCAGACTTGGGTATAAATCCTGGTTTTCCTGCTGACGGGTCGGGTCACCTTCATGAGTTAATTGCTCTTGTCCTTAAATTCTTCACCTAGAGATGGGAACTAATAATAGTCACTCAGTCATAGGGTTATTGAGGATTATATGTGACTGTGAATTAGGGAGTGCCCCATCAGTGTAGGCTATTATTTTTTACAAGTGTTTCCAGAACTTTCTCTGGTATTACAGTTTCTATCTCTGAAACATGCTCCCATATTATGTCAGTGATTTCTCTTACCCTATTTTAACTCCTTTATTTAGACTTCCAAAGGCTTAATAAATTCTTATCTAAAACTCTATATTTCTACTCTTTCTGAGTAGATCTTTATAATATAGCATTATTCCTTCTTAAACAAATTTTTTGAAAATACAGACTAACAAGACAATTAAAATCACCCATGATTTTATCATGTACCTGTGTAGGATTAGAGATGTATATGCATGTGTGTGCTATCTGCGCATGTATACATGCATAATAGTGCCCATGTACACGCATAATTATATTTATTATTATGTTTATATTTATGCAAAAGGGTGTCCCCCACCAGTCTCTTGTCCCTCTGTTCTTATCACCAAAAGAAAGCAACTTTTTACAATTTTATGTAAGTCTCATCCAGGGTGGGGAACATGTGGCCTTCTAGATCCCTAAGTGAGGCCTTTTGATTGAATCCAAATCCACTGACTTTGAGAATCGTGATATCACATGAAGTGACGCTCAGAGACACCCGGTAGATATTCACTATGCCTTAGGGATTGTGGAAAAGGAAAGCATGGCCATTGGAATTCATACGTTTGAAGCTAAAATATACTTTAGCTATTCTCACACTTGTTCCTGGAGGCACTGAAATAATTTTTCAGTGTCACTGCCCTTCTTTCTCCAGTAATAATGAGTTTTACTTTGGGATATATATATTTTTAAGTGTGCTGGACGTAGTCCTCAGTGCAGTGCATGCACTGTCAATATTTAATTGCAGAACTATGCTACGCCAGACATCACCATGCCCATTTTACAAATGAAGAAACAAAGGCTCTGATAAGGTCTCCTCGTAGTCAATAGAGGAATTGGGGTTTGATCCCAGGTCTTCCTCAAAACTAATTCCTGTACCCTTTTAGGATATCCACATTTCCCAGATATCCACAACTTTTAGAATATCCATGTTCCCCAGAAATGTTATTGGATGTTTATGAGTCTTTGCATTTTTCTAGGGAGAGAGTCCATTGTTTTTACCAGATGGTCAAAGATATTATTCTATACAGTCTTCAAAATCCATTTTAGTGGAAGTGCTTGAAATAAAGTGAACAGGGTAAGAAGATAAATCCACAGTTTATATTTCACCCAACCCCAAATGAAGTCTGTCTCTACATTCATTACCCTTAGAATATGAAGTTATTTTCGTAACTCCATTAATGCGTATTCATAAACAACATTACAACTTCTGGGTTTACCAAGTACACCAGTTGTATTTCTCTTTTGGTGACAATATCATTTCACATGGAAAACATTTTTGAAATTGAACACAGATAATGGTGGAAGCAAAGCTTGAATGTTTTAAAACCATTTATAGTCTCGTCTTAAATAGAAAAGACTCTTATTTTAGAACATGGGATCTTTCAATTTGTTAAGTGGCTATAGAACTACTCTCCATAAATATTTACATGCACACAAATTTTGAGTATGATTTAAGAATATTAGCCACACAAAAATGTTCAAAATGATGATGGAAACAAAAATGAGCAGTTGCAATATATTGAACATGTACTAGGTACAAGGGAAACTGAATAAATTTCCTGAATTTATAATGAAATCTACCTTACTAGAGCTTAAGTGTGTATGAGATTCTATGTTGTCCGAACTATAAATTAGAATATTAACAAGAAACGGTCTCTTTTGAACCAGGGTTTTTCAACCTGAAGTGCATACCTTTTAGGATATCTACATTTCCCAGAAATGTTATTCGATGTTTATGTGTCTTTGCATTTTTCTAGGGAGAGAGTCCATTCTTTTTACCAGATGGTAGAAGATATTTGTGATTTTTTTCCCAAACCAAGAACTAAAAATGAAGAAATAAAATTATATACTGGCATTAAAATTGTGGTCAATATTTAATGACATTGAGAGTGTTTTTGAAATAACCTTAATTAAAAATGAAGAAAAAATATGTATTGAGACATCCCATAACATCCCATCTCCATAAAATAGAATTTATTGAAGATCTGAAATGTTATAAACAGCAGTCATCTGTTCATGTGTAATTTTTGTTCTCTTCTCCCACTTATTTGTTAAAGTTTCAACATTTTTAAAGTTATTTTTTTAAAAAAAACCACCTTTTTACATTGTTAGAAAAAGTCAATATCTTAATTTAAAGATATTTAAATAAGAGATATAAGATAAAATATCTCCAATACGATCCCTTTCACCACTACTAGATTCTCCTGAGGACAATGGAATTTCCATTTATCTAGAAAATTTGATTCAAATAAGAAATGTCCTGATTCATTTATGCTGAACAGGGTCCTGCTTGTGCCTTGGGAACGCAAATATTCATCATTAACTTATGATTTAGATTTGATTCCCCGAGAACTTTCCAGTGGGGAAAAAGTGGTCGTTATGTCCTGAAAGTTTTTCACTGAAGGGGAATGTTTATTGTATGATTTTTATGGACAATCTGGTATGCATGACCCAAATTCGATTTTGAAAGCTTTCTTGCTCCAAATTGGCAGTTATTTAAGGACACTGGTGGCAGAAAAGTCTGGTCTCCTATCAGGTCTCGTCTCCTCTGAGATTTTCTACCTTTTTATAGGTTTCATTTTATGACAACCTATGAAAATTTTTGAGAATAAAGTCATATATCTACACTTCATCTTTTTAATACAACAGAAATCATTTAAGTTTTAAAGATGCACTTTTATAACACTTAGTTTTCTCATTCACTTTATTTTGGAGGGGCACTTTAAAGGCAATTATACAAGATAGCTCTTTGACCATATAGAAACAAATCTTTTTTAATGCAAAATGATTGATTATAAAATTATTAATTGCAATCGAAAGTCTTTGGAGTTGGTGGGGACCACAGAGATTGCCTGGTACGCTTTGCCATCTGATGCCTACGTCTTCTTCAATTTTTTCTAACATCTCCTGAACACCCCGAGTGACCTAGAACATATTATCTTATTTGGGAGGATGTTCCGAATCAGATAGCTTACATTTTAGACAAATTTCTTTATTTAGCTAAATCCCAATGCTTCTCTTTTGCAATGCTAGTGATTAATTTTTGTCCTGACTTTTAGGGTCATATGGAAAAAGTCTTATAATCCTCTCACATTCCAGATGGAAGGGACTCGCTGCAAGCTACAATAAACCAGTGCAAACTAGATTAAGCAAGAAACATAATTTATTGGCTCAAGGCAGAACTGACCAGGTGGAGTTTGGCCCTAAAGTGTGTGACTTAATTAGGGCTTTGGCTTTCTACCTGGAAAACTCTCTCAGTGTGGAATAATGGTCTTATCTATGGGACAATTTGTTGCACTTAACAGAAATTTTAGCTATTTTATACACTATTGAGCTAACGTCATCATTTTTCTTCAGGTGTTCCTCTTACTTACATCAACTTTACCTTCTGCTTATGAATTTCCTTTTAGAACCAAATTCTGGGATTTATAATTACTGTATTTTATTTTGTCTGATATAAACTATGATAACAGCCAGTTGATATGTCCTGGGATTCCTCCCTGGTTTGGATCACCTGTCACTTTTACAGATAGTACAAGTATGTCCTCAGGTGATGTAATGTATATAGATCGCTTAACACTATACCTGATGCATATGCTCTTCAAGACTATTGGAAGTACATGGTAGTATCATTCAAACGAATACTAAAAATGATTGAATGGGACAGAGCTTAAAGTAAAATTCTGCCATAGGACTTCACTCTTCTCTCATGCCACACTGACATTCAACTAATCATTGCACATCAACCTAAAGTCTCATCCAGGCTTTGTTTTGCCAACTTGGAATGAAGCAAACAACATTAATCATTTAAATGCCAAGCCAATATGCGCAAACACACATTCATATATTTGCATGCGTATGTGTGCTTATACATGCAATCTAGACAAGCAATACTTTACACAGTAGCAGTCTCTGGTCTTGGACTATGTGTTCTTTTATCCCTTTTCCATGACTATTTTACTTTTCAAATGATAATATGCTTTTTTTAAATGTTTACTTTTTATCTTAGCTTGTAAGCCCATGTTTCTCATTTGGCACAGTTTAAGCTATCTGATTCAAGGAAAATAGAAATGAATCAATATGACATTCTAGTTCTCAGTTATCACTTTCCATTCCAAGTGCTTAAGAAATGCCTCCTTAATAATTTATTGAAATGATGTTGGATTCCTGATCTTTGGTTTATGAAATCTTCCTCTACCTTTTGGGCATTTGTCTGCATCTATTTGACTCTGCATGAGTCCACAGAGTTCACAGTAATGAATGCTTTTTACGCTATACCCACATCTCCCATGCAGGACTGATGCACTTATTCCCCAGAGCTGTTGTGCTTGTTGCTGGTGAAAGCCTTCAGCTGTCAACTGTATCTAGAAATTTCCATCAGCTGAAGACAGCGACCTGAGAAAAACCCATGTTCTTTTTCCTGGGATAGCCTGTACCCAGTGACTCCTCCACACAGTAGTATAAAGACCCAACCCCTTGTGACAACACAGTGACCCTAAGGGGACATCCCAGCCTCCCTGCCAGGTGTCCTCAAAGTACAGCCCGAGGGCCACATGCTGGCTGCCTGGCACATTTATCCAGCCCACTGGGTGTTTCTGCCACCCGCTGCCTGTCCTGCTTAGCAGCCAACTCGTCCCGGGCCCACAGTGCGCACCCTCCAATGGTCTGAGGGACAGTGACCTGGCCCCCTGTTTAAAAAGTTTGAGGGCCCCTGCTCTGAGCTCTCCACAACATCGCCTGTGGTCTTGTTGCAACCATGTTGCAGCTCAACTTCTCTCTTTACCATTCCTGTTCCCTTTCTATTTTTTTTAAACTGTGTTGATCCCAAGAGCACTCCCTAATAACTTCTTTTATGTTACCCTCCAGTGCTATTTACTTCCCAGGAAACCCAATTTGAAGCAGTTACCCAATTCAAGTCAGATTTCTCATCTCTAAGCTCTCAGAGCAATGCCTTAATTCATGTGAGCCAGATAGTTTTTCATCCAATTCCACCCTTTAACTCTCTCTAGTCCCACGTGAGACTTAGTCCTTTCTTAAAAGGTTGTGTTCACGTTTCCTTGTCATATCTTCACACACAAAAAGTAATTTCAGATCACTTTTACTGAGTAGCTAAAGAGGAATATTGCTGAAAAATATGAAAAGCTTCTGTTTTATTATCTTGACATTCAGAAATTTATGGAAAGTGTTGGCATAATTTCATGGGCGAAGATAATGAGGCACAGGATAGAGTGTTGTTCTAGAATATATTATTTTTTAATCCTAGTATTCACGGTTGGCATCAGGCTTTCTTTCTCTAAAAATGAATATTATTTATTTAGCTCTTAAAAGTATTAGTATTAGACCTAATTAATAAAAGTATTTTGAAACTATTAGACCCAATTAAAGCTCTGAGAACTATTTATAAAATCAAATGATTTATCATTTTTAGATGACAAAAAGTTGGAAAATAAAACGATCGTAAAAGATCTCATCCAAAGTAAAAAACAAATTTAATATCTCTAAAGATAAGTAAAACAGAAGTAAAAAGGAAAAAGCTCTGAAATTGTATTGAGCACACAAAAAACATTTGAATGTGTCTGAGGGAGGAGAAAGGTCATGATTAGGAGGACTTGATTTTGGAAAGAAATCAATGATCCTCTTAATTAATCTATATTTGTACATTCATCACACAGTAATAATGTTTTGCATTTGGTTAACTTGACAAATTTCAGTTAGATTAGTAACTAGGCAAGACTAGTCAGATCTGTATTTGGAAAAAGAAGAATCATAAATGGAGCTTTCTCAAAACATAAAATACTAAGTTGATCTCTCAGTAAATGCAGCATTGATGTTAGAAATTAATACATTTAAAATGGCAGCTATAAAAGGATAAAAACTGGTAAATGTAGACGTTCACGTTGGTAAGGCAAATGGTTTAGGACAGTTATCATGTCATTCATGAAAATCCAGATTTGATCACTTAATCTCATTTCTTAAGCCACTTTTATTCAATGCTACCATTAGCTTTATGGACGAGGCTGAACGTAACAACTAGAAGCGAGAAGGAGAGGGACCTTGAGGTACTAGAAACGTTCTGTGTCTTAATCTGATCGCTGGTTACCTGTGTGTTCAGTTTTTGCTAATGTCTTGAGCTATGTCGTTATAATCTGTTCTCTTTTTATCCATTTGTGACATAATTTTAAAAAGTTAATTTTAACTTAAAAAAAGAGTTTGGGTGTCTACCAATGAGAGGCAGATTTTGCACATTATAGTAGTACAAAAAAAAAAAAGGCAAATTCAAGGCCAATGATTCCCTTCCTTCCCACACAAATATACCTTATAAAAGGCCATATATTAATATATTCTTCCCATACCCTTGTCTGAAACCAAATTATATAATATTATGGCATTGAGAAAAATCTTATTTAGATTGCATTTCTAAAAAAATTAACCCTGTAGTCTACATGATATAGAACATTTGATATATTATGCTCATGTCATTTAAAATTTTTTTTATTTCAAAATTTTATGGAAGTACACATGTTTTGGTTATATGGGTTGCTTTTATAATGCTTGAGTGAGGGTTATAAGTGTGCCCGTCATCAATCCACATTCTAGAAATCCCTAGAGATTATTTAAATCAATGTGTCCCAGTCAAAATTATCCTAGCAAGAGAGAAGTGAACAGAGAAAAAAGAAGAATAGAGTGACAAATAGCCTTAATTGAAGCTTACCAAGAAGGAAGGCATGACAAGGTATGAATGAGTAACTTCCTCCAACCACTGACAAGTGTTTTGGGAGTTTTTGAATTCACACTACTGGAATGGTTGAAATTTCATTTTTATAAGCTCTGAAGTAATAATTTGGATTAAACAAAAAGTATTAAACAATCAAAGTAGTTATCACTCTGCACCTTCCAAAAATTTGTACATACTTTCACATTCAAAAAAATCACCCCTCTCCATTTTTTAGGAAAAGGCAAAAGTGAATTTATTTTGAGCTCATTATATATTAAGTATCAATAATTTTAAATCAATGCTTTATTTTATCTCTATCATTGAGTATCAATTGACAATTTGGAATGTAGCATATCAGCATGAATGACTATTAGGTATAGGAGCATATGATTTTTTTCTGTGCTTGGTTGATATTTTATTTTTCATCCGTTGTGCAAAACAAAAATCATTTCAGTGGCTTGAATGTTGTTCTCTTTCCAAGGAACAAAGAACATCATTTAGCTTATAAGATGGACCTATCAGTAGAAATGAAACAAAATGATTTCTTTTGTGTGCACATATCTGTGAGAGTAAAGAACAAATGAAACTAAAATGCTTTGGGCAGACCAATTATCTCTTTTGTCTCAAGCATGCCCGATGTGTCTTCAAAAACACAGAATTTGCATTGTTTGAGTCAATAAATCATTCAGTACGAGTGCCTTGTTCTACTCTTCACACAACCTAATTAGCAAACTGAACAGGGTACGCCACCGATCCAGGTATGGAGATGATGTTTAATTAAAAATGGGATGACTTACAGTGATTTGATTTGTTTTGAGTTGCAATGTTGAGCCTTTGCACTGTTGATCACTGCTCTGGATTTTCAAAGTGGAATCGCTTTAGGAGGGGTTAATTTTGCTTCTCTGAAAGTGAGTCATTTTAGTCTTTTCCCCAATAAATAGTCTGTGTTTATTTTTCTTTTCTTTGCTTTCTTTTTTTTTTTTTTTTTTTTTT
>VSMD01039559.1:0-27182 GCA_008750895.1 Mirza zaza
CCGGTCTCTGACTGGACACCTGTTGTTTTCACCCATCTCCCCCCTCCCACCTCCCCGCAGTCCCCGTGGCCACACTGCCCCTGCTTGTAGAGCCGGGCACGTGACCGGGTCTTGCAAATCTGCGCGGTTCCTGGACAGGCTTGTGACTCAATCCCAGACACCGAGAACAACCTCGGGGCTCCCGCTGGAGCTGCCAAGCACGCGGCGCTCTCCGTCAGCCAAGCGGGGGCGGGAGCCACCGGCGGCCACTCTGCAGCGCGGGCAGCGCCCACCCGGGGGCCAGGCCCACTCGGGAAAGCGGACGGAGGCCCGTTCCTCACAGCGCCGAGCTCCTGCATCCAGCTCACGTGGGAAAGCCAGTAACATCCTCCTGCACTTCGGCTAATCGGAACTGGGTTTCTGTGATTTGCAACTAAAAGAGACCCAATAAATAGTTGTGGCAGAGGGGGCCCCACTTCACTCCCTTGCCCTAACATCTCCCCGTTCCTCATGGAATAAAAGACAAGGTCCTTCACAAGGAACGTGTGGCCTTACTGATCCGGCCCCTGCCTCTGTCCCCTTTCAGGCCGTGTACCCTCTGCCTCCCACTGTAATCCCCCAGCCACACGGCCTCACACACACACACACACACACACACACACACGCACCCACGCACGCACGCACGCACGCTCACTTTTTCCTGCCTTTGGGTCTTTGCTTTCCAGACCATTCTGAACTCCAGAATGTTCTCATAACCCCCGCCCCGCCTCCCAAGCACTTACTCATTCCTCAACGCTTGATTCAGGCATTGCCTCCCCCGAAGGCCCGCCCTGGCTCCAGGCCCCTGCTCCCCTCCAGCTGGAAGACGGTCTCCGGGCTCCCGCGACCCTGTGCTTCCTCGAGCACCGGCCTGCACTCTGCTTCGAACTCTCTGTCCGTGTGTCCTGCCACCCCTCTTGCCCAAGCTGGGATCCTTCAGGGCACAAAGCTTCACATGCAAAGCCTATGTCTGGCCCCTTGTTGACCAGCGCGATGCTTGGGCCATGGCACGGCCTCCATGCATGTTTGTTGAATGAATGAATGAATAAATGAGCAAACGAAATGCCTTGGAACACTGCTTTAAAAGAGAGCTTATTTCCCAAGTTTTCCCAATGATATAGAGTTAGAATTTATGCCAACAGCCTTTATGCGGGCCAGTAGCCAGCTCCCACTCGTCCCATATTTAAGGACGCAGTTTCGAACATTTCAGCCATTCGTGCATCGTCTTTGCCCGGCCAGGGTTGGGCTCTGGGGCCCTCCCTGCACTTGCCAGCAGCGGCTCGCAGGGACGCCTCTGGGGTCTCTTCGCAGGCCAGGGTGGTCTGACCAGGCCTTAGACGCTACCCAGGGCCTGGCTGGTGCTGCCTGTAGCAGCTGCTCTCACCCTTTTATGTGAGGACCTATGGGCCGTTAGGCCAGGACATCCGCCGTCCCCCTTCCTCCGCACGACTCTGGCTTGGACACTGGCCCAGATGGCCGTGTCGGGCCTCTCGCCTGACCATACCCGTGGACACCAGGGAAGGTGTGGACAGATAGGGTGGAAACGAGCTGGGGTGATCCGGGGCCCCTTGGAAACCGGCTACCCAGAGAGGGCCTGAGCCAAGGGACCAAGCCCCACGGCTGGCCTGACTCGCATCGCAGGCAAGACCAGTTCTGGTCCCAGGCTGGACGCGCTGCCCTCCTGGTGCCTCCACAGACTTGTCGGGGAGAAAAGTTCTCTCTCTGGGGACCTCCAGGCCTCCCAGAGCTGCTGGGCCTTGGAGAAGAGCCAGCTGTCACGTTTAACTGCCCCCAGATCAACTCCACACCCTCTCCCAGAATTCTAATAACCTGGTCTGTCCTAGGGCTTGCTTCAAAAGAACCGGCACCCATTTTTCCAGGCCTTTCTGGAGGAACCCACCATTGGCTGAGTGCCACTGGGCTCTGGCTTCTCTCCTGGGCTCAGCAGGGCAGGTCCTGGCTGGCTGGGAGCCTCCACCCCACAAGCCACCTGCCCTCACCCTCCCACAAGCATCTGCACCTCCCCCCTGCCATGCTCCCCCCATCCCGGGCTTACTTAGTGACCCTGCAAGTTCCCAGCCAGACCCGGGGGCCCCAGGAGATGAGCACACAAAACGCGGGCCCAGCTTTGAAATTCCTTTGGGAATTACCGTGGAAGGTTGCTTCTCAGGGGTTCATTTTTCCAGGAACAGTCTATTCCTTGGGGAAAAGGACAGTGTCTCATTCATTTACCCAGTGTTTATCCAGAACCTACCGTGAGCCAGGTTCTCCCCTAGTTGCTGTGTGGGGCATGGATATTTAAGGCAGCACCCACCCTGACAAAAGGCCCAGCTGCTAGAGGAGCACGTGGATACGGTGCCCTGGGAACGAGAGAGCAAGAGCGCCAGGATCGCCCTCCTTTGCTTAGTTTGTGTGACAAAGACTTAAAGAACAATCTGCACCAGGTATTGTTCTAAGTATGTCACAAATGCTAAGCCATTTAATTCTCATAAAGGCTTTAGGAGGCAAGTACCATTATTACCATGATTTATAGAATCAGGGGCCCAGAGAGGGTAAGTAAGCTGCCCAGGGTCACAGAGCTGCTAAGTGGCAGAGTGACACTTGGACCCCAGCAGTCTGGCTCCAGGTCCCTGCTCTGAGCCGCTGTCAAGGCTGCCTCTGCTGATGGTGTCCCTGGCTGAGCAAGGGTGGCCAGGCTCAAGCCAGCTGCCCGGCCGCACAGGGACTAAGAGGCCTTCCCACTCAGTCGGCCAGTCGCTGGCACGTCTTGGCAGCTGAGGGCACCCTGGGGTCCGTGGGCCCACCCTGCTCATCCAGCCGACCCTGAGGTCAGAGGTCAGCCGAGCCGGGGGGCTCGGTCTCCAGGCTGGACAGCTCCATCTCTGTCCCCAGACTTCAGAGGAGAACTCCAAGGGCCACGCGGGGGTCCCCTCGGGGGAGCAGTAGGAGGTGGCCTCCCCTTCCCAGAAAACAAGGTTCGAGTGAACAGCCCTGAAGCGAACAGTTTGTTCCTGAAGGGAAACACACCACAATGAAACCGGAGCCCAGGTAAAGGACGTGCTCGCTCC
Organism: Mirza zaza; assembly: GCA_008750895.1. NCBI lineage: Eukaryota > Metazoa > Chordata > Mammalia > Primates > Cheirogaleidae > Mirza > Mirza zaza. Next base: position 3,087 of record VSMD01039559.1, read on the forward strand.
ACCAGGAGCGGGAGTCGCTCGCAGGAAGGGCAGCTTGTGTGGGAACGGGGTCTGTTCTCCCCGCCTACGGCACCCTGTGGCCATGTCGTAAACACCGTGCCAGGGAGAACGTTCCGGGCCGGCCAGAGGGCTTGAGAGCGAGCAGCGATGCGTGAGGCCCTGGGCGGGGCCTGGCCTTGGAGGTCACCTGGCTCTCCCGTGACAGCCGACTCTGCTCCTAGGAAGGGGAACGGATTTCCAGAACAGGTTTCTAGATTTCTAGAAGCAGCAGTGGGTCCTGTTCCAAATGGTCTCTGCCCTAAGGGAGAGGCAACTTCTAGAGAGTGGCGTTCCCACCAGGATGGAGCCTCCTCGAGGGCCCCAATTTCTTTTCTTCTTTTGTCTTATTTTATTTTTTGTAGAAACAGAGTCTTGCCATGTTGCCCAGGCTGGTCTTGAACTCCTGGCCTCAAGCGATCCTCCCGCCTCAGCCTCCCAAAGTGCTGAGATTACAGGCATGAGCCACTGCACCTGGCCAAGGGCCCCAATTTCTGTCTGTCTTATCGACCGCTGGGTCCCCAGCATCTAAAATACCATATTGCACAATTTTTCTGTTAGGGGTCAGAGAGTTGGAAGTCCAAGTTTTGGAGGTCCCATGGCCTCCATGGCGACCTCTCCCCTCCACCCCTGGAGAGCAAGAGCAGCCAGCTCTCCACAAACGGGTAAGGCCTTGTCCCAATCACAATTCACATAAGGACATTGAAATTTGAATTTCACATCATTTTCAGATGTCATGAACTATTCTTCTTCTTTTGATTTTTCCCCCCAACCATTTAAAATAAATAAAAGCCAGTCTTCACTTGCGGGTTGTACAGAGACCAGCAGTGGGGTGGGTGTGGCCTGTAGGCTGTAGTTCGATGACCCCTGACACAGTGGCCACAACCCTCAGGATCCAACCCAAATACGGTGCTCCCCATGCTCTGCCAGTCAGGGACCCCCTTCCACACCCGGCATAAACCCCTACCTAACAACCGCAATTCTCAGTGCATGCCTCTCTGTGGGTTCTTCCGGAACATTCTTCCTCCTCCCTTTCCAGCCCTTGCTTACTTTTTAAGATTCGGTTCAAGTGTCTGAGGCTCTGGGAACCCTGAAACCCAGCAGGGTTTGGATGCTCTTCCCTTTACTGCCACAGCCCCGTAGTGTGGCCCTCAGCACGCCTGCCACCAGGTCTGGAGGTGGCAGCTTATTCCTGGTCTCCTTCGTCAGCCTGGGAGCTCCCTGGGGGCAGGGCAGGGGCCTTTCTTATCCCTGTCCCGAGACTGCAGCAGTGCCTGGGACACGCTAGATGCTCCATAAATGCTTCCTGGGATCATCTGTTCATCCCACTCCCTCTTCCTCCTCCTCCTCTTCCTTCTCTGGTTCTGCCAGCCTCTGGGATTGGCTTGGTGTGAGCCCAGGTCTGGGGTCTTCTTTTCTCCATCCATGTCACATCCTATGTGAGCTCACCCCGTCCCAGGGTTTTAACACCATCTGCACGGTGACAACTCCCAAACTTGTATCTCCCAGCTTTTTCTTTGAACCCCAGATCCAGGATGTCACTGCCCACTCTTAAGGTCGGCTTCAACTCGTGACAATGACCAGATGAAGGCGGCAACAGGCGTGGAGCCGCCTTGCAACCGTGAGAGACTTGTCAGAAATGTTGAGGCATCGTGACCCTCGTGATGGGACAGAGGAGTGACAGGCGCCAGAGAAACTGGCCTGAAAGGCACCAGCAAGTGTGTGCTCGGCTGGGACCAGAAGCCAGAAGCCCCCTGTGGTTTATCCCTGACATTCCGGGAGCATCCCCTGTTCATCTGGTCCCTCTCGGGATGCAGCTGCCCTGGCAGATGCTCGCACGTCCTCTTGGCTAAACTCCCCTCCCAGCCTGTGTCTGAGGGCCAGGGCCCTGTCCCCAGCCCAGGAGACCCAGCTGCAGTCCCGCACGAGCGCCCGAGCTGGGCAGGAGGGGGTCACTCCCCGCAGAGTGGTGCCCGAGACCTTGATCTTGCAAAATGTTGACTTATCCAGCAACGGAGCGTTTCACGGCCCTTGGGAGGCCATTATTCTCCTAAACAGGCTTTCTGCCCAGAAATCATCCTGAGCCCCAGCCTGTCCCTGCCTTTTCATAATGTTACTTCATTACTCCTCCTCCCATCCTCCCAGACCCTCCCACCTTCCCCTTCCATCTGGGACCACAACATGGGCCAGCGTGGGGCCGTGTCGCCCTACCTCTGCACCACGGCCAAGCCGTCCTTTTATCTTCCCCCGTCCTCGGGCCCCACAGCCGCTTTATCACTTTTATTGCCTTTTCGCCTCAAAATTCCCTCCAAAGTCGCCAGTGAACTCGGTATGGGAAGACCCAAAAGCAAATTACCGTGATAACAAACTGCCTCTTATGTCCAAGGGTGCTTTTGTGCGCATGAATGTTCTCGCTGGCCCGAGCACAGACTCAGCTCAGCCAGATGGAGACTATTTGCAGGACTCATGGGTCTCTGCCCTGTCCAGTCTGGGTCCAGCGTGGTTTTCTCCCCTCTCTGGCCTGCCCTCCTGCCCTCTCCGGATCCACTCCCATCTCTGGTTCTGCCCCAGCCATGTTCCACCCTAACAGCAGAGCCGGAGCCTGCGGGTAATCCTGGAGCCCCGGCCCCGGCCCCACCACCCCCTCTGGTCACTCCAGCATCCCAGGACTCTTGTGAACGTCCATGGACCATCTCCCGTGTGCCAGGTACTTCCGGAGAGCTTGGCCACATTATCTTATGTCATCAAAAACCCACTCTCAGGCCAGGCGCGGTGGCTCATGCCTGTAATCCTAGCACTCTGGGAGGCCAAGGCGGGAGGATCGCTCAAGGTCAGGAAGGAGTTCGAAACCAGCCTGAGCAAGAGCGAGACCCCGTCTCTACTAAAAATAGAAAGAAATTAATTGGCCAACTAAAATATATAGAAAAATTTAGCTGGGCATGGTGGCTCGTGCCTGTAGTACCAGCTATTCAGGAGGCTGAGGCAGGAGGATTGCTTGAGCCCAGGAGTTTGAGGTTGCTGTGAGCTAGGCTGACGCCAGGGCACTTACTCTAGCCTGGGCAACAAAGCGAGACTCTGTCTCAAAAAAAAAACTAAACAGGTCAGACAAAAACATGTACACAAATGTGCACAGCAGCACTACTCACAGGAGCCAAAATGTGGAAACAACCCAAACGCTCATCAGCTGATGAAAAGATAAACAAGCTGGCCTTGCTGTGCAATATTGCTCAGCCACAAAAACTAACGAAGTTCTGATACATAATGCTACAATATGAACGAAGGTTGAAAACACTAATTGTGCTAAGTGAAAGAAGTCAGACATAAAAGGACATGCAGGGCTGGGTGTGGTGGCTCACGCCTGTAACCCCAGCACTTTGGAAGGCTGAGGTGGGAGGATCACTTGAGGCCAGGGGTTCAAGACCAGCCTAAGTAACATAGTGAGACCCCCATCTCTACAAAAAACAGAAAAAAATTCCCCAGGTGCGGTGGCACACGCTTGTAGTCCCAGCTAATCTGGAGGCTGAGGCAGGAGGATCATTTGAGCCCAGGAGTTTGAGGCAGTCTCAAAAAAAAAAAAAACCACTGGGTTGTACATTTTCTTTTAATCATGGTAAAACGCACATAACATAAAATGTATCATCTTAACCACTTTTTTTCTCTTTTTTTTGAGACAGAGTCTCACTCTGTTGCCCGGGGTAGAGGGCCGTGGTGTCAGCCTAGCTCATAGCAACCTCAATCTCCTGGGCTCAACCGATCCTCCTACCTCAGCCTCCCGAGTAGCTGGTACTACAGGCACACGCCACCATGCCCGACTAAATTTTTTCTATATATTTTTAGTTGGCCAATTAATTTCTGTCTATTTTTTAGTAGAGACAGGGTCTCACTCTTGCTCAGGCTGGTCTCGAACTCCTGACCTTGGGCGATCTGCCCACCTCGGCCTCCCAGAGTGCTAGGATTACAGGCGTGAGCCACCGCGCCCAGCCCAACATTTTCTTTTAATCATGGTAAAACATACATAACATAAAATGTATAATCTTAACCATTTTTAAGTGACACCAATGTCACTGACAGACCAGCAGGAAGGATGGAGTCGCCAGGAGCAAGGACAGGGAAGGACAGGAGAGCAGGTGCTCACGGGGCAGGTGGAAGCAGCTTTGCAGAAGTTAGGTCTGCGCTTCTCCCTGGGCATTGGGGTGGGTTGAGGAGGGAGCCGGAATGGAGTCGGGGACAGTGAGGGGACAGTGAGGGCTGACTGATGGCCTGGTGGTACTTACAGCCTGAGACTCACTGAGAGCACCTGGGAGTGAGTGTGGCCAGAAGAGAGGGGGCCCAGGCCCTGGAGCATCAGCCACTGGCAGACGAGGACGAACCGGCACAGCAGACTGAGAAGCAGCGGCCAGAGAAGCAGGAGGACGACAGGAGCCCGAGGAAGCCCGGGCAGACGGCGCGGAAGAAGAGGGAGCCCTGGTCTGTAAGCGGAGCGAGACCAGCGCTGAGCGGAGCCAGGCGCCAGCAACCCCGCCCAGGGCCGCATCAGTGCAGCGGTGACGGCCAACCGGCGCCCAGGGCAGGTTTCAGGTCTTGCTGTTCCCACCGTTCTAGAATGAATCCTCAGGTGTCCTGCCCACCTCCCTGGCTGAAAGGTTGGCTCCTTGGTTTCAGACTTTTTTTCTTCTCACCATTTTTACCATTGTGAAGTGTGTGCTTCACTGGTTTTTAGCATATTCGCAATGTTGGGCAACCATCAGCACTAATTCCAGAATATTTTCATCACAGTGAAAAAAAAAACCCCAGACCCGGGGCGGGCGCAGTGACTCATGCCTGTAATCCTAGCACTCTGGGAGGCCGATGCAGGTGGATCGCTCAAGGTCAGGAGTTTGAAACTAGCCTGAGCAAAAGTGAGGTTCCCGTCTCTACTAAAAATAGAAAGAAATTAATTGGCCAACTAATATATATCGAAAAAAAAAATTAGCCGGGCATGGTGGCGCATGCCTGTAGTCCCAGCTACTCGGGAGGCTGAGGCAGGAGGATCGCTTGAGCCCAGGAGTTTGAGGTTGCTGTGAGCTATGATGATGCCACGGCACTCACTCTAGCCCGGGCAACAGAGTGAGACTCTGTCTCAAATAAAAAAAAGAAACTCTGGTACAGAAACCGAAGAAATAATGTTCTCCAAAGTGACACCCAGATGAGAAAATAGCAGGAAAGTGCGACTCTCCTTGTCTGCAAGATTTCAGCAACGTTCCTGCCTGCCGGGCCCTTGCCTCGACCTGTCTGCCCGGCCCTTGCCTCGACCTCACGCACGACCCAGGTTTGTGCGTAAACACCCCCCAGGGAGGAGTTTGGAATCCCCAGGGGATCTCGGGGGGGGGGGGGGGGGGGGGGGGGGGGGGGTCGTCCCCGCGCGGCCCCTGTCCCGCCGCGCGGTGGGGGCTTAGCCTGGTCTCGGGCGCCCCCTGGCGGCCCCGGGAACGCACCGTGGGGACGCGGGGCCCGGCGGCGGGACCAGTCCGCCCGGCGCTGCCCCTTCTCCTCGCCCGCAGCCCAGCTCCCCGTCGCCAGCGTCCCCTCCCACCCAAATAAGGTCAGTCCTAGTCCCTGCATAGCCTTTTTTTAATTTTTAAAACTTTATATTATGGAGAATTTCAAACATATAAAAAAAATACAATAATCCCATGAACACTTACTGACACATGGCCAATTTCATTCTGGTGTCTATTCATCCCCTCCCCCACCTGTACTACGTTGAAGCTGACCCCAGATAGCATGTTATTCCACCTGCAAATATGTATGCATGCGTAAAGCATACGGGCTCTTTAACATCACCGCAATTCTATTATCATACCTAAAAAATTCTTCAACGTCATTAAATTATGAGTGTCGTGAATACCAACAGCCTTATCAGTGACAAAAATGTTCTTTTTTTTCTTTTTTGAACAGTCTGTTTGAGTCAGGATCCACTGAAATAGGTTGATCTGCCATTTCAACCTTTTTATCTTTAGACTCTGGGTTAACTTTTCTTTTCTTTTCTTCCTTCTTTCTTTCTTTCTTTCCACAGTCTTACTCTGTTGCCCAGGCTAGATGTGCTGAGGTTGCTAGCTCACAGCAACCTCAAACTCCTGGGCTCAAGCGATCCGATCCTCCTGCCTCAGCCTCCTGAATAGCTGGGACTCCAGGTATGCACCAGCACACCTGCTAATTTTTTCTATTTTTAGTTGTCCAGCTAATTTCTTTCTATCTTTAATTGTCTGGCTAATTTGTATAGATTTTCAATAGAGATGGAGTCTCACTCTTGCTCAGGCTGGTCTCAAACTCCTGACCTCAAGCAATCCTCTTGCCTCGGCCTCCCAGAGTGCTAGCACTTTTATTTTAACTTATAATGTATTCCTTGAAGAAGGCTGCTCTTCTATTTTAACATAAAATTTAGATTTGTGAGTGGCCTGGGGTTGCAGTCATGGTAGTGAACAGAGATAACTGAGCCACCGTGTTTTGTAGTGGGAGCTACAGGAGTTTTGTCTTTCTGTCCCAGTTTCCCCACCTCTCTGTGATTCTATCGCTTTTATCATACAAAAACAATTTTTTAAACAGAATATGTCCCTTAGGACAATGTCAGAAAAAAAGTGAAAAATAATGTACTGTTGACCCTACCCTCTTTCATTCTTTTTCTTTTTCTTTTTTTTAATATTTTAACATATTAATCTTATTTTTTTTCTTTCTCTTTCTTTTCTTTCTTTTTGCTCGAATTTAGAACTGGAAAGAAAGAGACCCTACCCTCTTTCAAATGACCAAAATTTGTGTAAGTCCTTTTGAGATTTCTGAGTCTATTAAGAAGAGTGACTCTAGGCCGGGCATCGTGGCTTACACCTGTAATCCTAGCACTCTGGGAGGCTGAGGCAGGAAGATGGCTTGAGCTCAGGAGTTCAAGACCAGCCTGAGCAAGAGTGAGACCCCATCTCTACAAAATATAGAAAAATTAACCAGGTGCGGTGGCACGTGCCTATAGTCCCAGCTACTCAGGAGGCTGACACAGGAGGATCACTTGAGCCCAGGAGTTTGAGGTTGCAGTGAGCGAACTACAATGATGTCACTGCACTCTACCCAGGGCAAGACTCTGTCGCAAAAAGAAAAAAAAAAAGAAGAGTGACTCTGTGACTCTGTGTATGACACTTCTGTGGTGTGTGAAACGCAAGGACCCCTGAGCGCCCGAGTCCAGGCGTGGGCAGGTGAGGCTCCTGCTTGTCCTTTCACCCCACTCGCTCCCCAGCGTGGCCACAGTCTGCCCATATAGGGCCCTCTCTCTGCTCCTTCCAGAACAGTCTGCCATCTGGAAGCCCCGATCACCTGCCGGATGGCCAATTTGCTGGCAGCACCTCAATTTCCAGAGGGACATCGATGATATTAAATATCATGACCAACTCAGATGTCACTTTGGGCCAACACGGCCCTTTGAAACTTAGATAGACATGGCTGGAATGCTCTCGTTTCACAAGCTGTGCGAGCCCAGACTGAAACCGCAGACAGATGCGCCATTGCTTCCAGCTCCCAGCTCACCTGCGGGGGTTGGGGGGGTCCCCACCCTGCCCTCCCAGCCGCAGATGTGGCCTCTGTCCGGCAGCAGACCTGTGCCCATGGGCCAACTGCCTCCAGGATCCAGTCCCACTCAGGCTGTCCCGGGACTGGCACCTTTACTAAGACGGAAGACTGTGAGGGGCTTTCAGGGACCCCTGAAACGAGGGTGCGGGGGTGCCTGTGAGCTGGGCGAGGGCTCGGGCCCATTTACATGGAAAACGTCATGCGCCATCTGAGGACAATGCCAGGAAATAATCCAGAACGATGTTATTAATAAGTATTAAATACTTCTTCCTCACAAATGCATTTTTTAAGTGGACTCCAGAATGTTTCCCTAAAGGCCAATCTATTATTTCACCAGTAGATTACTGCTTCCTCTTAATTCCTTCCTTCCCTGAATTAAACCCGTAGTGCCAGTACTATCAACTCGAGCATGTAAAATGCACACTCTGCCAAGTCCTTAAAATTCTTATTTGGGGTTGCTGGAGGAGGTGGGGGGAGGCAAGGCTCTGCCACCTCTCCGTTTGCCATCACCTGGGCATGTCGTCACACTCAGCCCCCCTCACAAACCAGGTAGCAGGGCCCTTCCCCGGACTTCTTGCCGCTGGAGGGAGGGTCCCAGGAGGGGACCTCTGTGTGTTCCCAGCGGAAGCAGCTCTGGCTCAGTGGCATGGACTTACCCTGGGCTCCCTCGGCCTCTTGGGGTGTGTCCTGGGGGAGCCCGAGGGGCACGGCGGGGAGCAGGTCTGCATCCCGGGTAAGGCGGTAGTGGGTGGGTAAAGGGGTTTGGGGCACCCCCAGGAGTCCACCCATCCGGCCCTGGGGATGGCGGCTCGGGACCCTCGAGACAGCAGGCTTGGAGAACACTCCGCATGGCCACCTTGGGAGACACTTCCACGCGCCACACCTGCGGTTCCCTCCTCCGCCCCCGCGGCCGCCCCGGCCGCCGCTCCTCCCGCGGCCACCAGGGGGCGCGGCGGCGCCGGCGGGAACGGCGGCCTCGGGACCGCCCCGGAGCCGCGCTGAGCCACCGCGGGGGAACCCGGGGACCTGGGCCGGCACCGCGGGAGGGGCTGACAGCTACGCCCGTCGTCTGCCGGCTGGAAAGTGGCGCGGCCGGGACGCCAGCCCGACGCAGGCCCCGCTGCCCCGCCCGGGGGAGGCACCACCGGCCTCGTCCGCCCTCTGTTGTCCCCGGGCCTTCTCCCCGAGCCTCCCCTTCCTCTCCCAGCTCAGGGTTATTGTGTGTGTGTGTGTGTGGGGGGGTGTCCTGGCATAGATTTTGGCCAAGTGAATAATTTGTTTTTAATAAACTTTATTCTTTGGAGCAGGTTCGGGTTCTCAGCCAAGTTGAGCAGGAGGTGCAGACATCCCCCACACCTCCCGCCCGCACGCAGCCGCTCCCCGCCCCGGCGGTGCCTCTGTGACCGCTGGTGACCCTGCACTGACTATCACTCACAGTCCGTAATTCACACTAGCGTGCTCCTGGTGGCGTTCCTTCTTCGGGTTTGGACAAATTTATGGCGTGCATCCACTGTTGTTGCTTCATACACAACAGTTTTACTGCCCTGAAAATCCTCTGTTCTTTGCCTGTTCATCCTCCCCCCCCCCCACGCGCCCAGCCCGCGGCAGCCACTCCTCTTTTCACTGTCTCCATAGCCTTCCCTTGTCCACAGTGTCATGTCCTGGGAACCAGGCTGGCCTTTTTCACTTAGTAACATGCACTTAAAGTTCCTCTAAGTCTTTTTTTTTTGCCTTGGTAGTTCAATCCTTTTCAGCACTGAATAACATTCCATTGTCTGAAGTTCCACCGTTTATTTTTATTTATTTCTTTATTTTGAGACAGAGTCTCACTCTGTTGCCCGGGCTAGAGCGCCATGGCATCCGCCTAGCTCACAGCAACCTCAAACTCCTGGGCTCAAGTGATCCTCCTGCCTCAGCCTCCCGGGTAGGTGGGACTACAGACAAGTGCCACCATGCCCAGCTAATTTTTTCTATGTATTTTTAGTTGGCCAATTAATTTCTTTCTATCTTTAGTAGAGACCGGGTCTCGTTCTTGCTCAAGCTGGTCTCGAACTTCTGAGCTTAAGCGATCTGCCCAACTCGGCCTCCCAGAGTACTAGGATTATAGGCGTGAGCCACCGTGCCAGGCCCAGCACCATTTCTTGAAAAGACTTTTCTCCACTGTATTTCCTTTGCTCCTTTGTCAAAAATCAGTGACTGTATTTATGTGGATCTATTTCTAGGCTCTCTCTTCTATTCCACTGATCTATTTGTCTATTCTTTCACCAATAGTACATTGTCATGATTACTGTAGCTTCATGGTAAGGTTTGAAGTCAAGTAGTGTCAGTCCTCCAACTTTGTTCTTCTCCTTCAATCTTGAGTTGGTTATTCTGGATCTTTTGCTTGCCTCTCCGTAAAAAATTTAGAGTCAGTTTGTTCATGTCCACAAAATTAAATGCTAGGGTTTAATTGGAATTGTGTTGACTCTGTAGATAAAGTCAGGAAGAACTGACATCTTTTCATGAGATTGAGTCTTCCTATCCATGAACATGGAATATCTCTCTGTTCATTTTTTTCCCGTGATTTCTCTCCATGATTTTTTTCATCAGGGTTTTGTCATTTTGTAGATCTTGTATAATACATATTTTGTTAGGATTTGTACCTAAGTATTTCATTTGTAGGGGAGTGCTAATGTAAATGGTAATCATTTTAATTTCAAATTGCACTTGTTCATTGATGATATTAGAAAAGCAATTGACTTTTGTATATTAATCTTTATCCTGCGACCTTACTATAATCAGTTATTATTTCCAGGAGGCCTTTCTGGTTGATTCTTTTGGATTTTCTAGATAGCCAATCATATCATCTGTGAACAAAGACAATTTTATTTCTTTTCTCCCCATCAGCATACCTGTTATCTCTTTTTCTTGTCTTATTGCATAAGCTAGGATTTCCAGTATGGTGTTGAATAGGAGTGGTCAGAGGGCACATCCTTACCTTGAACCTGACGTTAGTGGGAAAGTTTCCAGTTTCTTATCATTCAGTATGATGTTTGGTGTAGGTTTTTGTAGAAGTTCTTTATCAAGTTGAAGAAGCTCCCCTTGGCTGGATGCAGTGGCTCACATCTATAATCCTAGTGCTCTGGGAGGCCAAGGTGGGAGGATTGTTTGAGGTCAGGAGTTTGAGACCAGCCTAAGCAAGAGCAAGACCCTCTCCCTATGGAAAAAAATTATCCAGGCATAGTAGTGTGCATCTATAGTCCCAGCTACATGGGAGGTTGAGGCAAGTGGATTTCTTGAGCCCAGGAGTCTGAGGTTGCTGTGAGCTAGGCTGATGCCACAGCATTCTAGCCCAGGCAACAGAACAAGACTCTGAGAAGAAGAAGAAGGAGGAGGAGGAGGAGGAGGAGGAGGAGTTGTTCCTCTCTGTTCCTAGTATGCTGAGAGTTTTTATCATGAATAGGTATTGGATTTTTTCCAATACCCATTGGTATATGCTTTTTCTGCATACACTGTTATGATCAGGTGACTTTTCCCTTTTGGTCTGTTGATACAATAGATTCCATTAATTGATTTTGTAATGTTGAACCAGCCTTGCATGCCTGGGGAAATCCCCCTTGGCTGTGGTACTGAGTGAATAATGTTATGCACTACCCCTGTGGCAGGCTATGGGACCCATGTGTTGCCACTCCTCCACCCACTCCAACGAAATTGACCCAGGAGACTGCAATACTCTTCCTGACTCAGGCTCCAATTTACAGAACTCATTCCATCCCTCAGTGGGATTGTTTCCACCATTCCAGAGCGTGGGCCCACGATCCTGATACCTTCTTCCTCTGCTGTTCCAGGGCCCTGCTCTCAGGCTCTGCCCACGTGGAACTAGGGACCACCCAGACCTCGTTCAACTGAGCAAGGGGCTAAGCGGGTCTAGACTACCTGCTGGATCCACGTTTCCTATATGGTGAGACATGGCACCAATGCGGAGCCCCTGGTCCACGCACTGACTCCAGCCGGCCTTTTCAGCCTTGCCTCCTCTCATCTCCTCCCTCCAACTCCAGACCTTACCTTAAGCTCTGGCTAAAACAGACAACAAGCCAACAGGTGCAGCTTTCCTACTGCACATATTTTCCAAGCCCCTTCGTGCCAGGCCCTAATCCTGGTTCCGGGAATACGAGTCAAACTAGACCCAGTCCCTGACCTCAGGAGCCTGCAGTGCTATGGGAAAGAGATATGAGTGGGCCACAGCACGATCTGGGCCAAAATAGGCGTGGCACAGGGGTCTGTGGAAAGTTTGCAGTCTTGGGCTTCCAGGTCTCTGTTAGTTCTCTTCTATGCTCCTGGAATATTCTCCTTGAGTTCTAAACACAGTAAACTCCTATTCAACCTGCAAAGCCCAGCTCAAATGTTCCCTGTTTGGTGAAAACTTTCTTAGTTGTCCCCTCTGCCCAGGCAGGGTTAATTGCTCCTTTATGTTTGCTTGTACTTGGTGCATGCTCTAAGACCTACCCTCAGTGTACACTATGCTGGGTGTTCCTGACCCCAAGTGCTAGTCCCTGGGATGGCATGATGTCTGTGCCCAGTGTCCCTCTGTGGCCACCATGTCCCACCAAGCAGCCTGGGTTTCTGCTTTCAGCTACAGCTGCATTCCCAGAATCTTCCCTCCTTTTTGCTGCAAACACTTTAATCACCAGCCTTCTCCCAGGACTGGCCTATCCCCATTTAGGTTAGAAACCCTTGATAGCAGGCAGCCACATTGGGACATTCAGAGGCACAAATGAGGCTGCCCGGTATGGTTGGGCAGGGTGTGCATATCGCCCACTGAGGGGGGTGACATTCCCATCTTGGACATCTGGGCATTATAGATTTGTATGCTCATGGTGCCAATTGTCTAACAGTCGAGTGTCTTGAGGAACGAGCGCCTTTCTGTGATAATTCTCACTGAGGCAGCTGTGGTCCTGCATTGGTCCTGGACTTGGGGCAGCCAAGGCCAGAATGAGGACACTGGGCTGGGCAAGGACAAGGGAAGGGGATGGGAGGGCGGAGTGTGGCTGCCCCGTGGCGCTCTCTGTCCTGTGCTTGCTGCACCTGGTATTGCCCACTGGGCCAAATGCAACCAGCTACTGATTAACAGAGGCCTCTGGACAGCTGTGTGTGGACAGCTTTTACAATGAACTGTAAGCATGTAAACATCTGAAAGGCAAATGTGGGTAAAGGGGCATCTAGCATAGAGGTTAAGAGCAAGGCTGTGAAGTGTGACAAGCCATGGGTCCAGTCCTAGCTGTCCATGACCTTGGACGAGTTATCTCATTTCTCAGCTTCCTGGGCTGTGGGCTGGGGGGACAAGGGTACCCACCCTATTGCCCATTGTGAGGAAGAGATACAATTTTGCACGTTGATGTCTTAGCATATAAACTCTGATACCGGAAACTATTAAAGAATGAAACAGCGAAGGAAGGGAGACGCTGGCAGTGCCAGGACTGACCCATCTTTTGGGCCCAGGAGGCTCAGGGCTCTGATTCTTTTAGGACCTCGTAGAAATGTTTTAAAATCAGGAGAAAAATACATATGATAATAATAAATATATCCTATATAAATCCAGTTTGAATTATGTTTGTCTTTATACCATTGGAGGTATCAAATATAATTTTTAATATTTTTTAGTGGAGGAAGGGACCCACAAAAGCAAGAGTGCCCAGGGCCCGTGAGCCCTGCCATGTATGTTTCTGAAGCCCTTTCTCCGGGAACTTCGGTCTGCTTTGTAAATAGAAATGAAAGGACACGATCAGGGACAAATTCTAGGCAGATGCTCTTAGGGGCACCTACCCCCCACTGTTTCCATCCAATGGTCAAGGTATTTGTCCAGAGGGGAAGTGGAAGAAAAAACTCACCTTTGACCCTTTAAGGCCTTGAAAGTGGGCGGTGGACAAGTATTGATCCAGTGATTCGATTTTGGGATCACTTGGCCATGCAAATTCAGATGCAGATTCTCATTGGGGAAAAAGAAAAATAATAGAAAAAGAAAAAACCTTGGCACCAGAGACTCAAAAAACCAGTCTGATCCAGGCACACTGGAGGCAGCCAGTACCTATAAACACCTGCACCGGCCTGGCCCAGAGGGACCTGTGCAGGACAGGCTGTCCCCACCAGGGGCTGGGGCTCCTGGGCCAGCGTTTCATCCCATGGCATTAGCCGAGCTGTTATTTGCTGCCAGGAGAGGAGGGAACACAGGGAGGTGACTTTCCCAGGTGCCTGTTGTTCACTCATTCTGGCTGGACAGACGGACGAACTCCCCAGCTGGCACGGGAAAGGTCATGGGGCTAAAGTGACTTGCCTTGGACAGGCGTCCCTCAGAGCCCTGCACCCCAGGATGCACATCCGTTTATGTTATTATTAAACTTTTTTTTTTTTTTTTAACAACCATTGCTGCTTTCCTCTCCGGTGCCAGGCTGCGGCGCGAGGGCTGCAGGTTGGCAGCCGGGGAGAAGAGCCGGCCTTGGGAGCTGTAGCTGCGGTTTGGGGCCCCTCAGAGGACCCCAGTGAGCCCACCCTGCCCCTGGGCCCTGTTCACCATCAGGGGCCCTTCCGAAATGGCCCTGTCTGTGCCCTGCTGGCCCTCGGCATCCGGCGTCACTGCTGTTTACACACTGCAGAATGAAGCCGTGGGCCAGCCTCGCCTCTCCGCCCACGCTCGACCTCTCACCTGCACAAGCGGAGGGCGGATCTCTGTGGCCACTTCCGGCCATGACCTCCCGTGCCCCACTGACTGGGCATCCCTCTCTTATCGGGGCTACTGCAGGGGTCTGCAGGGCCGGGAAGGGGGGCTGCCAGAGATCCCTCTGGGCAGGATAACAGAGACTCCCAGCCTCATTTCCGGGCCTCGCCACTGAAGGCTTAGACGTGACACTTTAATCTCCCGGCCCGCCCCCACGCCTCTGGACTGCTATTTGGAGCCCAGAATTGAAGGTCTCAGTGGCAGGACAGGCTGGAAGCTGCACCTTCTGTACCAGGTGGCCAAAGGCAAGAGCTCTGGAGGAGCTGCTCACACCGCAGGCCCCCACCCCTGCCGCAGGCCTCCCCCGACCATGGGGTCCCCTGCCCCTCCACCTCCACAGCCAGGGCACTCAGCCTGTCTGAGCCTCCCTCCCACTTAAAATAGGAATGGAACAGCGTCCACCGCGAGGACTATTCCGGGGATTAGCTGGGGTGAGTAGGGACACGCTTAACCTGCGCGGTCCCCAGCACGCTGCTCTGTTCTACGGTGTGTTATCGATGCCGTGCGAGACCCAGAAGGACCGCTTTCATTTCCCGTGGCCGCTGGAGCAAAGGACCACAAACTAGGTGGCTGGAAACAACAGAAATTTAGTCTCTCCTAGTTCCAGAGGCCAGAAGTTCAGAATTAGGGTGTTGGCAGGGCTGCCCTCTCTCCAAAGGCACGGGGGGGGGGGGGGGGGGGGGGGGGGGGGGGCGGAGGGGACCCTTCCTCACTCCTCCAGCTTCCAGCGGCCCAGGCACCCCTTGGCTCTGGCTGCATCTCCCCGATCTCGCCCTCTGCCTTCACGTGGCCTCCTCCCTCTGTCCTCATCTTCCCTCTTCTGCTTTTCATAAGGACACCAGTCATTGGGTTTAGGGACCACCCAGACAATCCAGGGTGGCCTCATCTAGAGGTTCTTAATCGCATCTGCAAAGACCCTTTTTCCAAATAAGATCACATTCACAGGGGCTCTGTGGGGACATATCTCTGGGTGGTCTGCCATTTAACCCCCTGTGGGGCCTGATGCCCAGATGAGTTAATGTTGAAAGGGAAGCTAAACCCAGCTCCTTCGATGCCAGACAGGGCGAAGCAGGCCCCAGGAGCCACACCGCGTGTCCAGAGCCACCAGTGACGTGCTGGGAGATCGCGGGTGAGGCTGCAAGGTCTGCAGTCTGCAAACCAGACACTCAGGGGGAGCGAATTCCTCAAAATTGCTCTGAAAACCCACCTGGACCCCTCCCCCACCTCCCGTGTCCCCATGTCCCCCTGTGACAGGCTCCTCTGACTAAGAATGAATGCGTGTGACATTCCCTCCCCTGTTAGCTTCTGGAACCGGTTCCTTTGGCTGCTTGGCTGCTGTTTCCTAACTCTGGGACTGCAATCACATCTACTACGCACAATCTGGCAACAGTCCTACGGACGGGGCTAAAATTCTGTCACTTGCAAAACCGTCCCAGCTTCCAATCTCACCTTGTGGCTTGGAGGGGAGAGAGATGGCAATTAGAGGCTGAAACAAGTGTGACTATTTTTCCTTTGTGCGTGGCCTGTTCCCTTTGTACTCCTGCTCTGTTCCCATCCCCCTCCCAACCCAGCTCCACGTGCAGTTCGGATTTTGAACACGCGCCTTTGCATAAACCTCTTAGGTCCCAGTTAGCCTGAAGTCGGTGCACCCAAGTTGGGCTTTCAGGAAAGTGGCCCTGTAGCTCTGAATCACCCTAAGACTTCATAGTGACACCTCCCATGTATGAGTCCTGCGAATCTAAATAAATATGGTCTTGAGGCAGTCAGTAACAGTTTTTATTTCGGCTTGTTTTTGGTAACAGCTTTATTGAGCGATCAGTCACATACCACACAAGTCATTCGCTTAAAGTGTACGATTCAATGATTTTGAGTATATTCATAGAGTGGCGTGACCATGACCACAATCAGTTTTGGAACATTTCCATCACCCCAAAAAGAAGCCCTACCCCTTAGCTGTTACCCACAATTCTTCTCTCCCATTCCCAGCCCTTAACAACCACTAATTTACTTTCTGTCTCTACGAATTTGCCTACTCCAGACATTTCATATAAACAAAACCATATTTTTTAGGCCGGGCTCGGTGGCTCACACCTGAAATCCTAGCACTCTGGGAGGCCGAGGCGGGTGGATTGCTCGAGGTCAGGAGTTTGAAACCAGCCTGAGCAAGAGCAAGACCCCGTCTCTACTATAAATAGAAAGAAATTAATTGGCCAACTAATATATATAGAAAAAATTAGCCGGCCATGGTGGCGCATGCCTGTAGTCCCAGCTACTGGAGGCTGAGGCAGCAGGATTGCTTAAGCCCAGGAGTGTGAGGTTGCTGTGAGCTAGGCTGACGCCACGGCACTCACTCTAGCCTGGGCAACACAGTGAGACTCTGTCTCAAAAAAAAAAAAAAAAGTAAATGGAATCATACAATATGTGGCCTTTAGTGTCCTGCTCCTTTCACTTAACGTGGTGTTTTCAAGTTCCATCCACTTTGTAGCCTGCGTAGGTACTTCCTTCTTTTTTATGCTAATGTTCCATTGTGTGGCGATACAGTAGTAATATGTTTTGTAGATGCATTCATCCACGGATGGACATTTGGGTTGTTATGATGTTTGGCCATCATGACTAAGGCTGCCACAAGCATTCAGATAAGCACGTCTTTTAAATATTGCTTTTCTTTTGCCGTCACCATCGGAAAAATGTACAGGTGTCCTTAAGAGAACTGCGTGCACCATCCTGGCGGGGACACGAGGAGAGCTTGGGCTGTGAACCCCGCCAGGCGCGGCTCACGCTTCAGGGACTCGAGCAATGGGCCCCCCGTGGTGAGACGATTTTGCGAAATTTGCAAAAGTGAGACATTTAACTGCAATCTGTTAAATATTGCTTCTTTCCAGTCTGACTTCCCCTCCGACTCATTGCCACTCCTGTCAGGGGACGTCACAATTGTAACAGAGTAGTCGCCTCTCCTCCCATAGATAAGGAAACGTAAAATTGGGAGCGGGGAATATGTAACAGAGGGAAGGGCCTGAAAATATATATTTTATAAATATTTTTTCTGTCCCTTTAAAACTCTTTTTGGAAACTGCAGCCTGGCCTGCATGCCTGAGGCAGGTTAAGTCCTTTGTTAAAAGAGAGAACTCAGCCATCCCAGGCGGTGCTTGGTCTTTGGCAGAGATGGGCCGATTAGAACAGGTAAACACAATAGCCTGGAACCGAGGGGCCCTCCCTTTACACGCTCTGAATTTCCGCTTATGTTCAGGAAGTTTGGATTTTGAGATGAGAAGGTCTACCATTTTTCCTCCTTTGCCAGCAAAGTAATAAAAATTCTCTTTCCTTCCCCACAAACCACTCATTCTTGTTCTTCTGATGTGGCCTTGAGAAGAAGTGCCTTCGGTGACACAGTGGCTGCAGGTGTTTGGGGCTCTGATAAGGGGAAGGTGGGTTAGGTTTGGTGGTGAGTATTTATGCTGTTCACGGTCAAGTCCATGTGTGTAAAGTCCTTACAGAAAAAGGCTTCCAGAAACATTTCCACCACTCAGCACAGCCCACCCTGCACAGCGACAGGCCGGTGCAGGGCCAGAGAGCACGCGGCCAAGTGTAGGAAAAAAGAACGCTAGCCAGCTGTGAGGCAGCTGATTACGGTTTTTTGGTTTTGTTTTTTTTTTTTTTTTTTGAGACAGAGTCTCACTCTGTTGCCTGGGTTAGAGTGCCGTGGCATCAGCCTAGCTCACAGCAACCTCAAACTCCTGGGCTCAAGTGATCCTCCTGCCTCAGCCTCCCGAGTAGCTGGGACTATAGGCATGCGCCACCATGCCCGGCTAATTTTTTCTATATATATATTAGTTGGCCAATTAATTTCTTTCTATTTTTGGTAGAGACGGGGTCTCACTCTTGCTCAGGCTGGTCTCAAACTCCTGAGCCTTGAGCGGTCCTCCCGCCTCAGCCTCCCAGAGTGCTAGGATTACAGGCATGAGCCACTACACCCGACCAAATGTTTTTATTTTTAATGGATTAAAAAAAAATTATGTGTTTCTCACTTCGTGATCTTCTGATCTCATGGTGGGCAGCAAAAGAATGAGGTTGTTTTGAGTCCTGTTGTGTCACAGGCACCGGGGAACACATCCCCGTGGGAGGTCCAGCGGAGGTCAGGTGGAGCTGACGCTCAAGAGGGAAGTCTAGGCTGGAGGTGTTGGCAAGGAAGCCCCCTGGCACACAAGGAAGGCCCCTGGCACACAAGGAAGCCCCCTGGCACACAAAGAAGCCCCCTGGCACACGTGTACTTATTAAATCCCTGAGATGGAACAAGACTTCCCGAGAGGCAGGCCTGGGACTGGGCTCAGGGAGCAGAAGAGGAGGAGGTCTAGCTGGCCAGGCTGGGAGGTCGGAGGGGATGCCAGGGAAGAGGAAGGTGTCGGCACCAAGAGGTGGCCACAGAAGGGGACCGAGGACCCTTTGGGTCTAGCAAGACAGAAGCCATTGGTGACCATAGCAGGAGCAGTTTCCGTGACGAGGACAAGTCATGCTGAAGACACACACAGAGTTTGGCTGGGAAAGGCAGAAGACATAATCATGCCATAGCTGAAGATGCCCAAGGTACTGAGGGAGGTTTTCACAAGTTGCTAAATGCTGGTGCAAGGACCCACGGAGAAGGCTAGATTCAGATCAAATGCAGAAGAAAAAAATGGAACACAGATCAGTGATCACCAAAGGTTGGAAGAAGGGCCAAATAGGTGACATGCAGGGCAACGTGGGGGGTAATGAGGCTATTCTGTATGGTACTGAGCTGGTGGATGCATGACACTGTCCATTTTTCAAAACTGCTAAAGCTTTATAGCTCAGAGTAAACCTTAATGCATGCACACTTTTAAAACTCAGTTAGGAGTTTGGGGGATCTCAGGATGGAATGCAGACTGTGACAAGAGACTTT
Organism: Mirza zaza; assembly: GCA_008750895.1. Taxonomy (NCBI): domain Eukaryota; kingdom Metazoa; phylum Chordata; class Mammalia; order Primates; family Cheirogaleidae; genus Mirza; species Mirza zaza. The sequence continues at coordinate 22,379 of VSMD01039559.1, forward strand.
AACTGTGTTAGAAATATATGACACCACCTCACAGAAGGAGGAGAGGAAAAGGTGCTGATCTAAAGAAACTTTGGGGCCAGGCGCGGTGGCTCACGCCTGTAATCCTAGTTCTCTGGGAGGCCGAGGCAGGCGGATTGCTCAAGGTCAGGAGTTCGAGGCCAGCCTGAACAAGAGCGAGACCCCGTCTCTACTATAAATAGAAAGAAACTAATTGGCCAACTAATATATATATAGAAAATATTAGCCAGGCATGGTGGTGCATGCCTGTAGTCCCAGCTACTCGGGAGGCTGAGGCAGGAGGATCACTTGAGCCCAGGAGTTTGAGGTTGCTGTGAGCTAGGCTGATGCCATGGCATTCAATCTAGCCTGGGCAACAAAGTGAGACTCTGTCTCAATAAAAAAAAAAAAAAAAAGAAAGAAACCTTGGGAATGAGTAGAGATGTTAAGACTGGAGACAAAAGGAACTGCACGTGAGCACTGGACTCTCTAGTTGCTAAAGTCGTTTCTCATGGAGTCCAAACTAACAACTCAGAGCCCCTGTACATGTATACTGGGATTGACTGTCGAGTGAATGGACGGTGGATGGGAGGGGCAGGTTTCTCCTGTTGAAGAGGGAAGCTATAGATAAGCAAAGGGAAAGGCTGGAATGAACCATGTGATACCCTATTAGAGCTGGAGACTTAAGTGTGAACTCATCTTTTGCTTACTATAAATACGGAGGGATAAATATAGAAATTATAGGTATGTATACATATGTGTATATTACTCATATCATATGTGTAATATGTGTGTCCTACTTGCATACATATATTTCCAGTTTGTCCACTGAGAGGATAAGTCAACAACACCAAGTAGCAATGAGCAATGAGGTCTTTGTTCCTAATGCTTCGTCCCCAGTGAAGGAACCAGGGCTCCTGGGGAAATAGCCAATTCAGGGCTGGGCCAGGGAGTATATAAGATGGGCCTGAAGCAGCCTGTGAAGTAAGAAGGTGAGGAAATGCTCACAAAACAAAACGATGAGGCCATGACAAAGGGACACAGATCCAATTGGAAGTGCTCCGGTGGCCAGAGCAGGAACAATGTGAGCAACAAAAGAAATACTGTTGCATTGAATAACAGCTCCAAGGATAAAATAAATATGCAGGAGTCCACACTGACATGAATAAATGATCGAGTGAATAAGTGTGGAGACAAATGTCAAGTACAGAAGAATTCTAAATGACTTATGTGGATCCCGCCCCTCCAGGGGGTAGGGCATAACTCCCCACCCCGGAAGTGTGCGCTGCATGTGGTGACTTCCTTCCAAAGGGGACAGTATGGAAGAGGGCAAGGGACAAAGTAACTTTCCAGTGGAGAAACCTAACAGGTCAACGTCATGATGTTGATTCCTATTCAGAACAGGTACCCTGGATGTGACATGATAAGATGGCTTCACCTCTGTGGTCTTCCTCCCAAGAACCCAAGCCCCCAGTGTAATCGTGAGGAAAACATCAGCCAGATCCCATTGGAGGGACATTTGACAAAATGTCAAGATCATCATGTCAAAACTGTCAAGATCATCAGAAACAAGAAACGACTGAGACACGGTCACAGCCAAGAGCAGCCCAAGGAGACATGCGACTAAACGTTACGTGATGTCCCGGACGGGATCCTGGAGCAGAAAAAGGACATCAGGTAAAAACTAAGAAAATGTGAATAAAGCAATAATGTATCAATACTGGTTCGTTAGTTGTGACAGATGCACCAGAGTAATGTGAGATGTCAGCAGGAGGGAGAGCTGGCTGGCTGGGGGGGAGGGGGGGTGTTGTGCACGGGAATTCTCTGAGCTATCTTTGCAACTTTTCTGTAAATCTCAAATGATTCTAAAATCTCAAATGATTTAAAAACAAAACCAGCCAGCCACAAGGTGGTTCACACCTGTAATCCTGGCATTTTGGGAGGCCAAGGCAGGAGGATCACTTGTGGCCAGGAGTTTGAGACCACCCCTGGGCAACATAGAGGGAAACCTCATCTCCAAAAGGAACAAACAAATAAAAAATTAGCCTGGCATGGTGGTGGGCACCTGTAGTCCCAGCTACTAGGGAGGCTGAGACAGGAGAATCACTTGAGCCCAGAAGTTTGAGACTGCAGTGAGTTATGAGCACACCACTGTACTCCAGCCTGGGCAACAGAGTGAGATCCTGTCTCAAAAATAAAAAATAAAAATAAAAAAAAAAAAAGAGGAAGTGACACCAGGGCGCATACAAAGAAAAGACCATGTGAGAACACAGCAAGAAGGTGGCTTTCTGCAAGCCAGGAAGAAACCGTCCCTGCTGGCACTCTGATCTTGGACTTCCAGCCTCCAGAACTAAGAAAAATTAATTTCTGTTGTTTAAAGCCCCAGTCTGTAGCACTTTGTTAGGGCAGCCCGAGCAAACGAACAGGTTATGTAACCTGACATTTCTAGCTCCGAGAACAGGGAGTGACATTTACATCCGGGACAGGCGTGTTCCTCAGCTAAGCTAGCTCAGTGGCTGTCCAGGGTTTCCCACATTGGCAGAACTGTCCAGAAGTGCATGGGTTTACAGGGGGCTGTGGCCACCCCGTCCCCTTTCAGGCCTGGGCACTGGTGCAGCCTGGATGAGGGAAACGAGCATTGAAACCTCCGTGTGAAACCAACTGACCTTGTTCATTCATTCATTCGGCAGATACCTACCAAACGCCCGATGGTGCCGGCACCCTGCCAGGTGCTGTAGACAAGCAGCAGCATCAACTGCTGTATCGCCTACATCCTAACCCTGTAAAGGCCAAATGGTAACTATTTTCAGCTTTGTGGCCACATGATCTCTGACACAACTATTCAGCTCTGCCGATGTAACGACAGCAGCCACAGACAATATGTTAACAAATGGACAAGGCTGGGTCCCAATAAAACTTTATTTATATGCACAAAAATTTGAATTTCTCATCGCTTCTTGGCCTTTTGGCTAAGATCAAGTGTAAAAAATGTGAATTTCTGTACTTTTCTTGAGTCACAGAATATTATTCTTCTTTTGCACCCTCAAACATTAAAAATATAAAAACTATTCTTGGCTCCTGGGCTATACAAAAACTTGCCCTCAGACTGTAGACTGAGCTTTATTCTGTTTGAAAAATGCAGATGTGTAATAAAAATGCCCCTGAGGCTGATCTATCAGTTTTTCTTTGTTTCAATTCTTGCGGATGGCTAGGATTCCTCACGTCAAATCTGAGCTACAACAAACATAAAAGTTAAGTCAGCACTGATTCTGCAGATAGGTACCCCACCTCCACCCCCTCCTGGGGACTTGATTTTGAATGGAAACACCAGCTCAAAGTCACTTTCCCAGCTACTCCTCATTCAGGGCTTGTGACTTGTGACCTAATCTGCAGTCCAGGAACCAGACGCTTCTACAATTCTAGGGTTAGAAATGTGATCTGTGACCGCCAGGGGTGGGGGGGTGGGGGCAGGGGGGTAGGAGGGTGTCAGTGAGGGCACAGATGAGGCGCCCAAGTCCCTGCCATGTTCCTAATAACCAGGGTCCAAGTGCCAGCTCAGCTTCTAGGTCAAAAGATTGGCTTGTCCTGTGGTTGCCTAAGAAATGCAGGCAGCTCCACGTTTCTAGGGGATTAGCTGACCCCCCCTTCCTCCCCCAGAGGGAAAGCCCTTGGAACGACAGCAAACAAAACATCGCCACACTTCTTCTAGGACAGCAAGTTCCCGGGGACAGCTGGCACCCTGCCAGGACAAGCCAGTCTCCCAGGGATCAGCAAACGGGGTGGGAAGACAGCAGCCCCAAGCCGGCCCTGTGTGCACCCCAAACTGCGAGGTGCATGGAAACCCCCCCAAACGGGAGGTGAATTACACCTCACAGATGAAACGAACAAACAAAATACACTGATGCCCGTGCTCTGAAGGGAGACGCAGGCTGGAATTCGCAGACTATGTTAGAGAAATGAAATGTCATTATGTTCACGGGCACAGTGAACATAAGTGAACATAAGTGAACAAACTAAGTTCACAGCTGTTCTGCAAAAGACTCTGCCTGGAAGAAGGGGTGAGAGATTGGTCCGGGCGGCCACGCCCTGCACGGCTGTGTCAGCTGCTCATTTTACACACGTGTACTGCACTGGGCACAGCCCGTCCAGGGAAAAACAAAACAAGAGAGACACATGTAAACAACCCTTCTCCACGGGGACATCCTGCTGAGGCCCGAGGGGTGCAGGTCTGGGGAAGGGGAGCCGGAGGGTGCCACAGGGAGGTGGGACTGGGGGGGACTCTACCAGCAGGCAATGTTGGGAGAGGCCCAGACAAGAGGCACAGCTTGTACAGGGACCGGGAGGCACGAGGGAGCATCGCAGGTGAAAGAATCTGGAAACGCTGTGGGAGGGGTGGCTGTGCTTCCAAACCTTGGGGTCCTGGGAGGGGCACCCCGCAGAGCCGGCACTGAGGGTGCGGGGCTCATGCTGGGTTCCCATGTGCTCCCACCTGGGCCTGGTTACCTCAGACATTGTCAGGGACCCACCTGTACCTCTGGGCCACCCCAAAAGTCACCTCTGGACCAGGCGCAGTGGCTCACGCCTGTAATCCTAGCACTCTGGGAGGCCAAGGCGGGTGGATTGCTCAAGGTCAGGAGTTCGAAACCAGCCTGAGCAAGAGCGAGATGCCGTCTCTACTATAAATAGAAAGAAATTAATTGGCCAACTAAAAATATATATAGAAAAAATTAGCCGGGCATGGTGGCGCATGCCTGTAGTCCCAGTTACTTGGGAGGCTGAGGCAGCAGGATTGCTTGAGCCCAGGAGT
>VSMD01039573.1:0-13612 GCA_008750895.1 Mirza zaza
CACCCCAAAACATCCGCACAGAGACACTGTGGCCCAGCCAGGGTGACACGTGAAATGAACGATCTCAGATGCTTCGGTTGGACCAGACACGTACAGCATTAAGTAAGGCAGAATCCCTTTCAAACCACTCCCTTTTAAATTCCCTTTCACCTCTGCAAAGAGGAAATCTCAGTTTTGTGCTAACATGTCCTTAAAAACTTCTCAAACACATGTGACATCCTGTTCTAGCAAAAAAAAAAAAAAAAACATAGAAAGCTGTCTTTGGACTCAGAGCTTTTAGGAGCCAGAGCTTCTAGCTGGAATTTAATAACAGTGTTTTGTTTCCATTGTATTTATTTTCTCCAGCACTCTCTATTTATGGCAGGTGATGCTGACTTTCCATTTCAGTTGTGATATAAGGTTTTCTTTTATAAAAATGTAATTTTAAAAAAAGCGAGTGAGCTAGGCAGTGGGGGAACGGCAGGCTTGGGGAAGCATCAACATGAGCACAGCTGGGACGGTGCCTGAAATGCCCCCTAATTGTCCACGCGCCCTGAGCTGCCAGTTGCCTATTTGCATTTCCTTCCCTCCCAGAGGCTGCCCTGGTAGTTTATTTCTGATCGGTGGCTCCCGTCCGGGAGTGGTGGTAGCAGCCAGGAGGAGAGAACGCCTGCTCTCTGCGCAAGGGAAGGGCCTGGGCATGGCAGTCCTATGACAGACTCCCTGACTGGTGACGATTAGTGACACACCCATGGCCTTTGCTGTGTGCCAGACGGTGCTGCAGCTACTTTCACTTACCTACCTTCCAGTAGTCTTAAGGGGTAGGTGTTCCAATGTCACCTCCACTTTACAGATGGGAAAACTGAGTCACTGACTATTTAAGCTGCTAGACGACAGCCCAGTCAGTCGTGGCTCGTGTCGTGCTCTTACCTCGTTTTGCTTTAGTTGCTTCCTGCTTGTCTTCTACCCTTTGTCCTCTTCCTGTGCCAACTTACAGGTTAACCAGGTGGGACCCTGGGTTCCTGGTCTTGAGGTTCCCTGGGCCTGGCCGAGTTGTAGGCTTTTTGTGGTGCATAGTCCATAAGTTGCCAGCAAAATCCATCTATAGAAATGATGGCTCTTGTCACTTATGGAAGAGGAAAAGGCTATTAAAGTGAGTGTGACCAGTCTCCTGGGGATTACCTGAAAGTTGCTAATACAAGGTGCTCTGTGAAGGAGAGAATGTTAGTAACCTAATGGGTGTGAGGATGAGGGACACCCTGAGTTTGACACCCGCCTCACCTCCAGCAGTTTAATCCAAATCAACCTCACTCTCAGGCTGACATGCTGTGTGCCTATAGCTATGTTACCAACCCTCTCTGGGCTGCGGTGTGGGTTTGCTGGGTGGTGTAATTATAGGGAGCTACTTGGATGACAGCAGCTGTAGTGAGCTCTTTAATTGACAGGGTCAAGCAGCAGTCATTGGCAGAATGGTAGTTATTAACTGTTCTGCAAAAGCTGCACAGGTATTTAACAAGTATTTGCTGAGCAATGTTGGACGCTGGGGAAGATGAGTGAGACATAGTCTCTACCCTTGAGGAACTCTGAATCTAACAAGGCAGTGTCTGCCCTGTATCAGTTAGCTCTTGCAGGATAACAAACCACCCCACAATGTAATGGCTTCACACAGAACACCTGAATTTTGTTCATGATTCTGAAGTTGGGCAATTTGGGCTGGGCTCAGCTGGGTGGTTTTTCTGATCTCAGCTGGGCCGAGATGACTGATGTGTCGGTGACCAGCTGGTAGGTCAGCTGGGGGCTGGCTGGGGTAGGGTGGCCTCTGCTGGAAAAGCTAGTCTGGTCACCTGCTGGTCTGTTCTCCAGCAGGCCAGCCCAGCTTGGTCACATGGTTGCTGGGCAGACAGGGAGAGAATAAATGGGCATGAGCCCTCTTGAGGACTTGGCTAGAATTGACATACTGTCACATTTTTGTCACCTTTTATGGCTAAAACAAATCACAAGGCCAGCAGGGATTTGGTGGTTGGAGAAATAGATTCTACCTCTTGGACAGAGGATTTGATTTGCTGAAATGTTAAAATTTTTTTCATTTGCATACATAAGGGATATTGGCCTTTTTCTTTTCTTTTTTTTGTAATGTCTTTGTCTGGTTTTGGGGTCAGGGTAGTGCCAGCCTCATAGAATGCATATGTGTGTGTGTGTGTGTGGGGGGGTGTTCCCTCCTCTTCAGTTTCCTGGAACCGTTTGTTTAGAATTCATATTATTCTTCCTTAAGTGTTTGGCAGAATTCACCCGCGAAGCCATCTGAGCCTGAAGTTTTCTCTATGGCAAGGGACTCTGGGCTCTTGATAAATATTTTTGCTCCTTTTATTGCCAAACTTAGGGGACAAAAAAAAAAGACTAGCTCCATTTCTTTACATTTTATTGGTCCTTAGAGCCTTGAAACCCGGTTACTTCATTCATTCATTGCGCACACTCGCTGAGCACGGTGGGGAGCACGGCACCATGTCGGGGGCTGGGAACACCGTCTGGCACAGACTCTCCGCCCCAGCCTCTGCAACCCAAGTAAACAACCACACCATGACATCAGGCCGTGCGGGATGCTCTGGGGAGAAAAATAAAGGGCTTTAGTCCACTTCATTAAAACTGTGGTCACCATGTCTGCCAAGGAGCTGATTTTCCCTCCTGATCCCTGTTTTCTGGTCTCTGCTCTTGGCTTCAGGTCCCACTGTCACCCTTGTTGCTCTCCCACTTCTGTGCCCGCCCTGTCGTCTCCTTCTCTGGCCTTGTCTCCTCCTCTCCCAGGGGCCTCGTCTGCCGTCCCCACACCAGGACACCAGGGTTTCTGTGCCTGGCTCCTATTTTCTCCTGAGTGACAGTCCCGCCTGTACTTCCAACTGCTGGACACGTTTCCACCATCGCTCGCTGGACACGTCCCAAACCAAAGGAACTGTTTTCCTCGTATTCGGGCGAGCTCCCCCTGCCCCATCCGAGAATCCTTCCCCCTGTTGCCCAGCCCTCTGCCAAGTCCCGTCAGCTCTGCTTCTGGAAGCTCTCTCTTCTGCCCACCCTGTTCCTGCCTCCGTCAAGACCCTCCTCGTTTCCCACCAGGGCTGCTCTGGCAGCTTTCCCAACTTTGCCGCCTCCTGTTCCGTCTTCCTGCTGGTGCAGCTGCGGAGTGGTTTTCTCCTAGAAGCAGATCTTACGCCTTTTCCGTTTCCCTGGCCCCCACGGCCTCCAGGGGAACATTCCCTCTCCTTTGCGTGGCCCCCAAGGCCCGTTAGGCGTCTCGGGAGAGTTCTGGCCCGTCCAGGGGCGCAGCCGGGCACACACCCTCCTCCACCTGCCTGGGGTGTGCGGCTCTGTGCCTGGGGCATCCCATAGCCCTGCCTGCCACACCCTCGCCCCACAGCTCCGCCTGGCAACCCGCCCACCCTCAGAGACCCCCTCAGTGTCACCTCCTTCACGAAGCTTCCAGTGCTGCCTGCACCGCAGCACAGGGCAGGTCACGCCACACGTGTCTCAGCACACGTGCCAGCACGTCGTGTCTATCTATACTCCTGCATCCTTCACGGACCCAGGGCACAGGGAACACGCCTTACTCATCTGCGTGTCACCTGGGCTTGGTCCGTGGCAGGTGCGTGATACATTCTCACTGGATTAATGATTTTAAAGAATGAGCAACGGGCCGGGCGCGGTGGCTCACGCCTGTAATCCTAGCTGTTTGGGAGGCCAAGGCGGGTGGATTGCTCAAGGTCAGGAGTTCAAAACCAGCCTGAGCAAGAGTGAGACCCTGTCTCTACTAAAAATAGAAAGAAATTAATTGGCCAACTAAAAATATATATAGAAAAAATTAGCTGGGCATGGTGGCACATGCCTGTAGTCCCAGCTACTCGGGAGGCTGAGGCAGGAGGATCGCTTGAGCCCAGGAGTTTGAGGTTGCTGTGAGCTAGGCTGACGCCATGGCACTCACTCTAGCCTGGGCAACAAAGCGAGACACTGTCTCAAAAAAAAAAAAAAAGAAGAAGAAGAAGAACGGGCAACGGGCTAGTAATCAGATGGCTGCGGTCTGAGCCCTGGCTTGGCCACCACAAATGGGATTATGTGAACGAACCCCTTAACTTTGATGTATCACCGACAGAGTGGGTCGTGGTCCTTGCCTGTCCTTACGACAGGGCTGTGTCCCCACCGACAGGTGTCTGCCGTGCAGGCAGTGGAAGGAAGAGCCTTCAGCCCGGACGACTCCGGGATGACTTTGTGTTCTCAGCTTCCCTTGTCTCCAGTGTGCCTCAAAAGCATGTCCCAGGATGTGTGGCCTGGAGCAGTGACGCAGCCGTGGCCAGTGGCCCCCCAGGACTTTGGTGGGAGCTGTGATCAGGCCTTATAGTATCAGGACTCCAAAATGGAGGGGAAATTCTGATTTAGGCCAGGCTACATGCTGGCTTCTCTGATGCCGAACTGCCTGGGTTCCCAAATCCCAGTTCCTGCCTTTCCTAGCTGTGTGATCTTGGGGAAGTTGCCTAACCTCCCTGCACCTGATTTTCTTCACCTGTAAAATGAGGCTAATCACAACACCTATATCGTAGTGATGAACACATGAATACGTATAAAGGGCTTGGAACAGTGACCCGCACACACTGTGCAACAAATGTTGGCCATCGTTATTGTTGTGGCTATTGTATTATTCAAACGGATTGGAAGACCCAGGGCTACACCAGACAGAATCATCCTCAGTGGCTTCTGCCCCGGAGCCCTGCCAAATTCCAGTGTCCCGCCTGTTGCCATTTCCGGACAGAGCCCAGTGTGGACTCCGTGCCCAGAGCCCCGGCCACAGGGAGCGAGGAGCGGGGCCGCCGGAATAACTGGCTCCCGCCGTGCCCGGGGCATCTCGGACGCCCGGACCTTCCCAGCTGGCGGGCGTCCAGATGCCAGGGCAGGAGGCTGAGCTGGCCTCTGCCTTCCTGAAAACAGAGGCCAGAGCCACTGTCCCCCCACCCGGAGTCCCGTGGGCAGTGGCAGGGGAGCGGCCTCCTGAGCGAGGCGGGGCGGAACGCCCTGCGCCCGGACGCCCGGGCCTGCGGGCGCGCGCCTCGGGTCTGTGCTGAAAGTGTCCGCGCCTCGCGGTTGCATTCCGCCTGCAGTTCCGGGACAAGGCTCCTGCTCCGGCCGGGCGTCCGCGGTCTAGCTCGCAGGAAGAACCCCCGAGCGCGGGAACGGGCCCGGGCGGGCATCCTACCGGCGCCTTCTTCCTCCGCGGGGAGAAGCGCGCGCCAGAGCCGCGTCCTTTTGGCAACAGCAAGCAGGGCCTGGGGCTCCCCGGGTGGGGACATCTGTGCTTTTAGGGAGGAGAGAGGGCGGGAGTGGCCCCTGACGCTGTCCGTGGGCGGGCCCCGTGGCATTTTGTTCTCCCGCAAGCCCCTGATGGCGATGTTCCACCGTCAAGGGCAAGTGCTGCTTCTGGGGGGCGGGGAGGGGATGGGACTCCAGGATGTTTGTGTGTTTCTGCACACCCAGGCTAGACGTGCAACACACGCGCACGCACAGTAAGGGAACACCGGACCGAGGCAGAGAAGGACAGCCGCCGTGTGGGACACAGCAAGGAGATGGCAGTCCTCGGTGTGTTTGTTTGTTATCTGAGGTCGGGGTGGACGTTTCTGTGGGCACCGTCCCTCTTCCCGTCAACCTTTTGGAAAGCGAAATGCGCTGAGCCACAACCTCTCCATTCGGCCAGCAAAATTTGCATAGCCCCGCCCACAGCGCCGATGCCACGCCCCTCCCTCTCACTCCTCCTCCTCCTCAGCCTGCTTGCTCTCTGCGGTTCTGAGACCCAAGGAGGATGCTGGCTGCTGCTTGGGGAAGCCCACGTGCTGCTGCGTCTACCCCAGTTATGGGTGGTTTTTCCTTTTAGAAATTTTTTTTTTTTTTTAATCTCAAGCCCTGATATCCTGTGTTGTGTATTATTTTTATGGGTATTTCATAAAATGAGGAGTAAAGACAGTTTCCATGGTACCTACCATGCACCTGAACCAAGGTTGGGGTGTCCAGGCAACTCATTGCACTCTGAGAGCCCAGCCTAGTTTCTGGATGGAAAGGAGATTACACTTCAATACATTTAGAAAACATCCTCCCGTGTCTGAATGATTCCTTTTAGATATCAAGGGAAAACTCTATTCATAAGCCAAACCAATGTCAAAGTAGATCCATAAAGACAGCAAATGCTTCAGCTTGGCCAGTGAGCTAATAGGATGAAAAATGCGGGGAAACTCTGGTTTTGGTGCAAATGAAGACAGAATGAGGCCCCCTTTTAGTTATAGCTCAGTCATATCTCAACTTTAGCTAATGGGCCGGTGTAGAGAGAAGGTGCCTCCACAGTCCCTCCTGCCTGGCACGGAACTCGAGAGAAATGCAGCCAAAGGTAAAAGACACAAAGATGATTTAACGCTGCCTTGTGCCCTCTTGCCTGATTTTAATTAGGCTGCCGTGTGGTTTTCATTAGGCCCTCGGCATATGAGCGGAGAAAAGAGTAGTAGAAAAATGCCTTGTATTTGGAATTGGAAAACCAGGGACTGGTGTCGTAGGCCTGTGAACTCTGGTGAGTCACAAAGGCTTTGGCCTCAGAGCCTTTGGGGGCCTCAGTTTCTCATCTGTAAAAGAGGGATGCTGATACCTTTTTTCTGCCAGCTTCATAAGGTCAACATGAAGCCCCAATGCAGGACGCACTCTGCAAACTGCAATCATGGTGAGTCTCCTTTTCACCTGCGATGACCCTCCTGGGCACCCCTTCCCCACAGATCTGCTTTACCTCCTACCCATCCTGGAGTTATGCCGGCCTCCAGTGCCCCGACCACTGTTAGGAACGAATGTGCTATCTTCCCCGAAGAATGCCATGCGTGGATTGTTTGTCCTTCTTGTCCTGTGACAGCAGCAGCTGCTGAGGCTGCACATGGCAGAGAGCAGGGGCGGGCAGAGTTGGGAGAGCGACTGGCTGGAGAATGTGCACAGGCTTGTAACTGAAACTGCGCATTTGCCTTGCTTTGGGGGGTTCTAGAACAGAAGACTAGGAACTGTAAAAAATTTGGTAAGAACTGAAGAAATGTGGAAAATAGGTGGAACCACAGAGAGAAAGAAAAGAAGGAAGGAAGGAAGGCAACTAGAAATTCTAGGGAAAAGAAGAGTTTTTCAAGGAAAAAGAACAATCATAGTACACTATTTGGCTCTGCAGTGTACGATATTTACGTGGTGATGATGTAAATGACAATTATGGATCTAAGTTTATACTGTATGGGGATGATGGGAGGAGGAAGATTGAGGGCAAATGATGGTGAGAGAAACTTTTCCCAAAGCAGAACGTTCCAATAATAATGATAAATTAGTTGGGAAACAGAAGTGCATGGATACTGTCTATAAATGTGGAAATATGGTGGGAGTAGAAACAGCTGAAACATTTAAAAGTGATTGCTTAGGCCGGGCGCGGTGGCTCACGCCTGTAATCCTAGCTCTCTGGGAGGCCGAGGTGGGCGGATCGTTTGAGCTCAGGAGTTCGAGACCAGCCTGAGCAAGAGCGAGACCCCATCTCTACTATAAATAGAAAGAAATTAATTGGCCAACTAATATATATAGAAAAAATTAGCCGGGCATGGTGGCGCATGCCTGTAGTCCCAGCTACTTGGGAGGCTGAGGCAGCAGGATCGCTTGAGCCCAGGAGTTTGAGGTTGCTGTGAGCTAGGCTGACGCCATGGCACTCACTCTAGCCTGGGCAATAAAGTGAGACTCTGTCTCAAAAAAAAAAAAAAAAAAAGTGATTGCTTCCCGGGAGAGGACTGGGGAAGGCAAAAGGATGTGGTTTTTCATCATACACCTTTTGGTTCTATTATCTCTCTTTAAAAAATCATCACATGTATTGCGTAGATCAAAACATTTTTAAAAGACAATTTCTGCAAATTATAGGACTTGGATTTCTGGACAGTAACTACTCATGTAGTGCAGTCTCCAACCTTCAGGTAGGTAAATGCCCAAAGCCAGGTGGCGTTTTAGCATGTTCTGCTCAGCTCCTAAAGAAATTGCAAAAGGAAAAACAATGTGGTTTGTACTGTACTGCTAACATTGTGCTTAAATGTGACAGAGGCTTTGGGGAAATGGTTGCTAACTCATGAAAGATTGTGTGGGCCTTCCCACCAAGATAGAAAGGGCGATTGGAAAGGGGGCCAGGAGACCTCATTCTAGTCCTGGCCTTGTTCCTGCTTCACTGTGAGATGGGAGCACGTCTCAGCCCCACCAGGCCTCCATTCCTGCCTCTGGACAATCAGGGCTTTGAGTTTTCCAAGGGCCTTTACAGTTCTGCATTCTAGAACTGTAAAGTGATCGCAAATAGCTGTCAGAGGGGGAGATAAACAATAGACAAGTGAACGAATAAGATGCTTTCAGACTGTGCAAGTCCTCCAAGGAAAATAAAGTAGGGGGATGGGATGGATTATGCTGGAAGGGGGCATGGCTACTTCACATCGGATGGTCAGGGACACTTCTCAGAGGAGGGGAGGTTTGAACTGAGACCTAGACAGTGCCAGTGAGCCAAGTGAGTGTGGAACTGAGACAAGGCCAGTGCAGCTAAGGCAGCAGAGCGCCGAAGTTCGCAGGGACAAGGGGGACAGAGGAAGGAGACAGATCAGCATTCAGTGTCACGTGTTTTGAAGGGAAAATACGTTCTTGTGAATGGCAAGGATTAATTCCGATGCCACTTTGGGTTTGGTGGGCCAGGCTTCATCCAACATGCAGCCCAGGGAGTTGTTTGTTCCTTAGTGTCACCAGAGAGGGCAGGGTACAGTGCCCGTATGCTTTGCAGTAAATTAAATTAAATTTAAAAAACTACAAGTAAGACCGGGCGAGGTGGCTCACGCCTGTAATCCTAGCACTCTGGGAGGCCGAGGCAGGCGGGTTGCTCAAGGTCAGGAGTTCGAAACGAGCCTGAGCAAGAGCGAGACCCCGTCTCTACTATAAATAGAAAGAAATTAATTGGCCAACTAATATATGTAGAAAAAATTAGCTGGGCATGGTGGCGCATGCCTGTAGTCCCAGCTACTCGGGAGGCTGAGGCAGGAGGATTGCTTGAGCCCAGGAGTTTGAGGTTGCTGTGAGCTAGGCTGACACCATGGCACTCACTTTGGCCTGGGCAACAAAGTGAGACTCTGTCTCAAAAAAAAACTACAAGTAAAATAAATTAAATAGGCACAGTCTTTGACTCAGCGCCTCCACCACTAGGAATCTGTCCTTCGATATACTAATGCAACATCCAAAAAAAAAATAAGCACAAGGATGTTCGTTGACAGGGTAGCATGGCGTAGCAGAAAGTCCGGAAGTGTCTAAATGGCTACCGATAGGGAACTAGTTAAGTAAACGTGGCACAGCCACACAAAGGAACAGCAGGCAGCCATTCCAAGAATGAGGAGGATTCACATACACGGGAAAAGAACGATCTTGGAGGGATATTATTAGAAAAGCTATATTAGAGGATGGGGCTTGGACTTGTGGCCAAAGGAGCTTGCTGGAGCTCCCTGCTACACACACCTGCCCCCAACAATATCCCTGGGTGCCTCCAGCCAAAAGAAATTGGGGCTCTGGGAGGAGCAGACACACCACTCACTAGCAGAGGGAGGAAGTATGGGGAAGGGCAAAGCGCTGCACTGAGGTCAGAAGTGTTACTGTAGTGTTGCTCCTTCCACACGGAATAAGCGTTCCCCCCTAACAAGTGTCTCTGGCAGCTTACACAGAAAGCCGAGAAGAGTGGTTGCCTCTAGGAAGGCAGCGGCACATTGGCATGAGGGGTGGTGGCAGAGAGGGTATAGAGGTGCAGGAGTGAAGTGTCATTTTTATTCCCTCTTAAAGATGCATGGGATTCCCCTACGTATGAATAACTTCCCCCAAAGCCCTCTGGTGAGGTCCCCAGCAGTGTCCTGGGTTCACAAGTCTTGTAATTGATTTACTCTTATCTTGTTTTTTACTGGAGATCTGAATTCCAGATGTCGTCATGGGGGAGTGCTTAGGAGGTGATATTTATTCCTCTGTCCCCTGATTTTCCTGGATGGCCAGTGGTTCAAACCAATCTTGGGGCACCTTTGTGTGTCCCAGAGCTTTCCCTTACACTGGACTCATGACCTCACTTGATGTCTTATAAAAACTGACCCCTTTCTGTGCAGGAGCCTATTCCTGACGTCTGAAACTGACTGAAAACATTCCCAGGGCTTAAAGCAGTGCCTCCCAGACATCAGGCATTTGAGAACCACCCCCAGGATTTTTGCTATCACAGGACCACCTGGCCTTTTTCCTGACATAACATATTTTCTTAAATGACTCATGTTTAAAACTTAACAAATTTATTTTAAAAGGATATTTTAAATCACTATTATAAATAGTATTCCTATAAAAAGAAATAACCTGGCTGGGTGCGGTGGCTCATGCCTGTAATCCTAGCACTCTGGGAGGCCGAGGTGGGCGGATCGCTCAAGGTCAGGAGTTTGAAACCAGCCTGAGCAAGAGCGAGACCCCGTCTCTACTAAAAATAGAAAGAAATTAGCTGGACAACTAAAAATATATAGAAAAAATTAGCTGGGCATGGTGGCGCATGCCTGTAGTTCTAGCTACTGGGGAGGCTGAGGCAGGAGGATTGCTTGAGCCCAGGAGTTTGAGGTTGCTTTGAGCTAGGCTGACACCACGAGACTCTAATCCAGGCAACAGAGTGAGACTCTGTCTCATAAAAAAAAAAAAAAGTTACTAAATTCTAGCTACAAACTATGGCGTAACCAAAAATCTGCTTTTCCTTTTTGTGAAAAAGAAATTGGCATGTATTAGAGACAGACTAGCGCCAAACTGAGTCTTTTTTCTTAGTGGATTTAGAAGGATTGGAATGAGGACTTTCTGTCTATGTGATTCAGTGTTAATGCTCTAGCAAAGCACCATCCAAAATCATGCCTTAGAACATTTGAATTGCATGCTTTGGAGAAGAATGGGTTAAAGCCTTTTTTTTTTTCTTTTCTAGAAAGTTTCAGTTATGTGTCCCTATGCATTTGCGTCATCTGAGCTGGACAATACATGAAGCCATTATCACCCCAGAGTTTGTGGTCCTGATGAAGCTGGCATTCTGGCATTCCAGCTAATATTAAAGTAACATGGCATTCAGCATGGTACACAAGCTTTTTTTCCCCGAGGTCAGAAATGCATGTATTTGAGAGGGGAAAAAAAAAGAAAAGAAAAGAAATGCATCTATTTGGAGGCAGCATACGATGGCTGCTAAGAATGACGCAGGACTAAACAAAGGGGAATTTGTCCTTTTTAAAAGAATTGGAAGAATCTCTGAACTGGTTCATTGGGTTCTTCCAAGGGGTGATGCACAGAATTGCAGCCGGGGCCTCTCCCAGACTGAGTTCTGCAGCCACACAGCTCCTGGCTCTTCCTCTGCAGGAGGGGCCCCTTTGAGATCCGCAGGCACTGGTCAGTCCCGTGAGGGAATAGCGAGGTCAGAATGAGCAGGTTCAGAGAGCAGAGCTGGCAGAGAAAGGGTGGCGAGTTTGTGCAGTGTGTCTGTCCACTGAAGGAGGCGGGCGAGTCCGTACCAGAAAAAGGCTATTTTAAATGATCCTATTTCAGAAATATCAGTGGATGCTCAAACTATTAGGGTGAAAGTTTCATGAGAGACAGGATCTTTACATTATTTCAAAATACCCCTCCCACAAATGCTACAACGTGGATGCACCTTGGAAACATTATGCTCAGTGAAAGCAGACAGACACAAAAGGCTACATATTGTATGCTTCCATTTATATTAAATATTCAGAATAGGCACATCTTTAGAGGCAGAAGGCATATTATTTGTTGCCAGGGGCTAGGGAGAGGGGAGAATGGGAAGTGACTGCTTAATGGGTACAGAGTATCCTTTTGGGGTGATGAAATGTTCTAGAACTATATGGTGGTGATGGATGTACAACACTGTGAATGCAATAAGTTTCACTAATGGTAAATCTTATATTCTGTGTATTTTACCACAACAAAAATATCACCCCCTGAAGATTATTTTTTAATTAGAAAGGGAAAATGTGAGGTGAAAGAATCTGGCAGGCGGTAACCAAGTGATCAAAGTTAGCATCACCAGACTGTGCCTCCCGGTGGGGACACTGAGGACACATGGCTTACGTTGCATTCTTGTCAAAAAAAACATAACCCGAATCAAGTCGGGAGGAAACATCAAACACAAATTTGAGGGACATTCTACACAATAAATAGTCAATACTCCAATGCTATCCATGTCACGAGAAACAAAGAAAGGCGGAGGACCCGTTCTGTACGGAAGGAGACAAAGGAGACATGACACAATGCAGTGCGTCTTCTTGGATTGGATCGTGAGCCAGGAAAGAAGAAAGCGATATGGGACGTTATTGAGATAATTGGAAAAATTAGAAAATGGACTGTCAATGGGATAATAATATCGTATCATGTTAAATGTCTCCATTATGATTATCATACTGTGGTTATGTAAGAAAATGTCTTTGTTTTTCAGAAATACACACTAAAATATTTAGACATAAAGAAGTATGGGTTAGGCAGCTTACTCTCAAGTAGTTCAGAGAATGTGTGTGTGTGTGTGTTTGTGCGCGTATCAATCCATTTAAAACTGGGGCTAGGCTGGGCGCGGTGGCTCACACCTGTAATCTAATCCTAGCACTCTGGGAGGCCCAGCTGGGCGGAACATTTGAGCTCAGGAGTTCGAGCTCAGCCTGAGCAAGAGCAAGACCCCGTCACTACTAAAAATAGAAAGAAATTAATTGGCCAACTAAAAATATATAGAAAAAATTAGCCGGGCATGGTGGCACATGCCTGTAGTCCCAGCTACTCGGGAGGCTGAGGCAGTAGGATCGCTTGAGCCCAGGAGTTTGAGGTTGCTGTGAGCTAGGCGGGTGCCACCGCACTCTAGCTTGGGCAACAGAGTGAGACTCTGTCTTAAAAAAAACAAAAATGGGGGCTAAAATTTCATCATAATGAAGACAATCTGATTTGAACTGTACTTTAAAAAGTGAAAGTAACAATTTTATTTTCTACAAAATTTTAGTAATAATATCTGGCTGCAGTTATTGGAATGAACAAAGCATTCGTTTGGTTGCACTCTGCCAACCAGATTGATAAGATACCTTCAATTGACATTTCAGTTTCATCAACCAAGATCATGTTTGTAAAAAAATGTTCAAAGGTTTCCTCAGTGTTCCCATGTGTGACTTTTAATCCTTTAATATTCAAATAATTTTTTTTTTTTTTTGAGACAGAGTCTCACTTTATTGCCCAGGCTAGAGTGAGTGCCATGGCGTCAGCCTAGCTCACAGCAACCTCAAACTCCTGGGCTCAAGCAGTCCTGCTGCCTCAGCCTCCCAAGTAGCTGGGACTACAGGCATGCGCCACCATGCCCGGCTAATTTTTTTCTATATATATCAGTTGGCCAATTAATTTCTTTCTGTTTATAGTAGAGACGGGGTCTCGCTCTTGCTCAGGCTGGTCTCGAACTCCTGAGCTCAAACGATCCGCCCACCTCGGCCTCCCAGAGAGCTAGGATTACAGGCGTGAGCCACCGCGCCCGGCCTCAAATAATTCTTTTGAATGC